>JASTSM010002919.1:0-28698 GCA_030407125.1 Diadema antillarum | reverse complement strand
GTTGTATGTCAGATTGGATATGTTATAAAATGGTAAAATAGGATTTTGTTTTAGTTTGGCAAGAAGGCAGGCTAAGTCAGCAGGCAAATGTTATATGTAAAATGTTTAAATTTACAGCGATATTTGTGACCCGCAACAACGGTTTCAGGCAAAAGTCGCAAGAGCAAATTCCCTCCTAGGCGGGGTACAAAGATTTCGACCATTATTTTTGTCGATTTAGGTTTCTTGCAGAAATCGAATCTTTGATATGTTTTCTACATCTATACTAAATTTCATAGCATAAGACTAGTTTTTCCTATCAAAAATGGAATTTTAAGCACCCTATGTTGGATCGCACTCGTCAGTTTCGAGCTTCTTTCAAACGCCACGCCAATATCCCCAGTGTTGCTACGGGGAAGGGTCTCGCATGCTGGTGCGTCGCATACATTTACATAATTCGGCTTTCGGAGACACCAGTTGCAGCGTTTGGGGAATGCTTTGTCCACGTGTGCATGATTACATGCTCCATATATTGTTCTTGCTATTATAGTGGTTTATATACGCTCGCTCTGTAGTTCGTGCTCTTCGTTTGGCTTTCTTTCCAAACTATTCTACCGCAATGTTCGACAACGGAAGTGAAACAAAAATCATGAAGCATGAAATAATCGTGTGCAAAGAAAACTAAATATTCTCAAATTTGTGTACTTGTACATGTAGTAAAAATTATGACAGCAGACTGACTCAATGGAAGGTAGATGAGAGGAAAGGAGTGGTCACATGTGACCAACTACATTGTATATTCAAATACTACACATCAAGATCGCACCAAACTAACGAGTCGTGTTTGTTTGTTTGTTTTAATTTAATTAGCACCACCAAACAAAGCAACATATGCATGTCTTGTAAAAGCAAAACAAACAGGAAGCGTGACCCTTGCCAGCACTAGCAATTTTTTGCCTTCAAAAGGGTCGCCAAAGATAAAGACAAATCAACCACAATGAAAACGCGATTTGTAAATGTGTGGATTCGCCACCGCTCCTGTTACATGCACACGGTCATGGCGTGTGGATGCCACTGCATAATACGTGCACCATACACATGTACATGTACACCATACGTGCAATTATCGCATTCGCTATCTTGAAAGACGTACGGGTATACAAACCCGAGCGAAACGCATTGTTTTTCGGCTCCATATGCTGAGCTCCGAGGAAGGTGCCCGGGAAATTTGACTCTCTCAGTGAGCCAATCAGAAGGCGATGTGGTTGCTAGAGGCGGAGCTTAACATCGATTGGCACCATCGTACGGATGGGTGATTCTCCCCTCGCATCGCATTTCTCTTTCTATGCCCACTTATGGTGCCAAAGAATACAAGAGTTTTATATCAATGCAAAGCTTAGGAATTGAGCAATGTGATTCAGTGGAAAAATGAATTTTCAAAATTCCCGACTTTTGCCTGAAAAAGTTGTCGCCAGTCACATTTGTGGATACAGTGTATTGTGTTTTTCTATGGTTGTATCAGGAAAATACAATTCAGGTTCTGTTTGGATTTTAGTAGCAAGATTTTGACCTGGTTTACCTTGTCTATGCTCTGTATGTCTACATGTTCCAGCACAGGCCTATGGAAACTCTGTGGAAGCCAGATTAAATGGAACACTATCATGCAAATAGAGGGTGGTGATCTGCAGTCAATAGACTGCTGCAACAATGGAGCTATTCAGCCAAGACTTTCTACCTCTTTCAAGTACACCAGATCACAGCTGTTTTCTCTAAGAGGTCATGCAAGCAGGACAATTCCTGTAGAAGCTTACAATGTCTTGAAAGAAAATGGCATATTCCATGCGAGAGGCAAGCGGGCTGGCTGTCACATGCATAGACGTGAATTCAAACATGTCAGCCCATCCAGTCAAGCTTGTAAAACTGTTGATGTAGATATTCTCAAGGTAGTATATTGGAATGCTCACTCTGTTTTAATAAGAGTCACTTTGTGTGTGACTTTGTTCTTGAGAAGGACATAGATGTGCTGTTTCTCACTGAGACGTGGCTCCCTGCCGAGGATATGTGACCCACTACAAAAAAATGATCCTAAAGTCGGGCGAGGTCGATTATTTGAAAATTGCATGACACAATTCCCTAATCTTTCTGCTTTAAATTGATATATAACACATCTTATAAAAATAATCAGCTGCGGAGATATCGATGTTTAAAAAAGAGCATGTCGAGACGTCTGGGAAATCACTGTTTCGAGAAAAGCGCCCTAAAAGTTCTCCTTGCGACGCAATCACGATCAAGGGACACGCAAGTCAGTATTCACCTCCGGACAATAGAAGGTAAGCCCTAGCAACCCCCGAAATGTTCATTCAAACACAGCGTCGATGGTCTCCTCACCGACCAATCAGTGACCAGGAGGCCAGGAGAAGTGGCTGGGCATAGCGCACCCCGCCAGCACGCACCAGTCGACTGGGCAGTGTGCGAGCTTCACGCTTCGGTTAGCGGCAAGCAGCAAACTGACCAATGAGATCACTCTGGTCGTTGTTAGGGGCGGAGCCTATGTGTGGCGCTCAATCCAAATGTTCGAACCAGTTTCTGCTTCGTTGAAACGCCAAAAAAACATGGCCCAGAAAAACGCTATTTTTTAGTCTTTCCTTCCATCATTTTGCTTCAAAATTTCGACAGATGATAGAAGACATGTCAGACTCTAATAATATGTCAAATTCAGAAAATCGTAAGTTTTGACCAATTTTGATGCTCTGACTTCAACTCGATTTTCACGGCTTCTACCGTGCGCGACTTTAGGACTATTTTGTTGTAGCGGGTCACATATAGTCGTCACAGGAGAATTGTCTCCACCTGGGTACACTTTCATCAATGTATCTCATTCAGCAACCATCGATCCAGGGCATCATGGTGGTATCGGTATCCTTGCAAAGAAGGAACTCAAACTTGTACACAACAAGGATGTTTTACATGCACTTAATGTTTCTACATTTGAATATGCTATTGTGTCTAACATTTCCCGAACATTGCACTATGTGATCATTTACAGGCCTCCACCATCGCCAAAGAACAGATTTAAAACTTCCACATTCATTGCAGAGTTTGAGGATTTTGTCCAGGAACTGAATCTGCTACCAGGAAAGTTGGCAATAGGTGGGGATCTAAATGTTCATTTTGATCGTCCAAGTCAGGCTGACGTGAGTAGAATCAACTCTGCTTTGGAGTCATGTAATCTCGTCCAGCACATTAATCAAACCACTCATAGACTCGGTCACACTTTGGACCCCTTGATCACCAGATCAGATGAGTCAATTCTGAATGATATTGAGGTCTGTAACAACCACGAATCTGATCACTATGTTATTTGTCTTCATCTAAACATACCAAAGCCTCAGGTATCTTGTCAAACTCTCACTTTCAGAGAGTACAAGGATATGAACCATGAGAATATTTCAAATGATCTTGGTACATTGCTCGATGAGGGTGCTTCTCTTGAAGACTGTAGAGATGGTGATAAACTTGTTGACTTCTTTAACTTTGATGTGACGATTGATCATCATGCTCCAGTTACAGTGCGGACATTCAGACACAGACATCATCCTCAATGGTACAATGAGGATATATCCTCTGCCCGTCAGGAACGTCTTAGGGCGAAAAGGAGATGGCGCAAAGTGAAATCCCCCGAGAACTTCAGGTCTTACCACAACGCAAAGGACAAGGTCAAGAAGGCTCTCCTCAATGCTAAATCTGAGTACTTTAAGGAAAAGCTTTCAGACTGTACTCCTAAGTCTGCTTTTGGAATCATTAATTCTCTCCTCAACTGCAAGGACACTGTTTTACCAGCTCATGATTCACCAGATGTGAGCAACCAGTTTGCATCCCTCTTTGCTGATAAGGTCAAAGATATTAGCTGTGACCTGAGTAAACCAGTGCAGCAACTTTGTCTAGAACCCCATGTACGCAGATCTAACAAACTCAACATAAATTTGATTTTTCTGAGGTAACTGCTATTGAACTTACATGGATAATCATGAAGAGTCCTTCTATATGACTTGCTGTCTTGATCCTTTACCTACATGGTTGCTGAAGAAGCATCTTCCGATTCTTGCTCCTTTGTCTCTCTATCAACAGGAACCTTCCCAGACTCATTGAAGCAAGCTATTGTGATTCCAGTGATAAAGAAATCCTCATGTGACAAGGACATTCTCAAGAACTACCATGGTACACACCAGTTTCCAATATCGAGTTCAGATCCAAGATCATCGAACGTGTAGTCACATCTCAGCTTGTTCAGTACATGGATGAGTCTCATCTCTCCGAGTCCTTTCAGTCGGCCTATAAGAGTAACCATAGCTGCGAGACAGCCCTCCTCAAAGTCCAAGATGATATCCTTCGCAGCATTGACAAAAGGAAAGGGGTTATGCTGGTGTTGCTTGACCCGTCAGCTGCGTTCAATACAATCGATCATGAAATTCTGCTCGATCGCTTACACGACACCTTTGGTATCAAAGGTTCAGCTCCACAGTGGATGGCTTCTTACCTCACAAATCGAAGGAGTCGTGTCTGTGTGTCTGGTCACTTGTCTAGGGAGTGTACTTCAGTAGTTGGCATTCCACAGGGTTCTGTAATCAGGCCCCTATTGTTCATCATGTATACCAGTCCTCTTGGAAATCTTCTTCGTGCTGAAAATGTTAAGTATCATATGTATGCAGATGACGTGCAAATCTATCTTGAGTTTGACCCCAGTGACCCTTCCAGTGTTAAACTCACTCTGAATGCACTGTCCAGATGTGTGGGTTAAGTGCAGGAATGGATGACTCTGAACAAGCTGAAACTCAATGAAGAGAAAACAGAGTTTCTTGTTCTTGCCTCCCAACGCCATCTTAAGCTTGTACAGGACATCAAACTTGCTCTTGGTTCAACTCTCATCTCTCCATCTGATCATGTGTGCAATCTTGGAGTTATCTTTTCCTCTGATGCAAAGATGAGCATGCATGTTTCACAGATCTGTAAGTTAGCTAACTACTACATCAGAAATCTGTGGAGGATCAGAAAATTTATTGATGCTTCTACTTGTCACGCAGCAGTCCGTGCATTGGCCTTATCGCGACGCGACTACTGTAATGCTCTTCTTGGCGGAATCAGTCAGGCTGATGTGGATTGCTTACAGAGACTTCAGAATGCTGCCTCTAGACTAGTGTACCATGTTCGTTCTTGTTCTCATGCAACTCCTCTTATACATCAACTCCACTGGCTGCCAGTCAAAAGCAAGAATATCCTTCAAGCTTCTCCTACTGGTCTACAAAGTAGTCAACAATAGAGCAGAGTACATTGGGGAGTGTCTGGTACGACACTCTCACTCTAGGCGCACTTGTCTTTCATCATTCGTTACCTTTACTCAACCACACACGAAAAAACTAGCCAGAGATGCAGCTTTCTCTTCTTCTGCTCCTAGACTGTGGAATAAGCTCCCTCCTCTTCTCAAATCTTCACCCACACTTGATCATTTCAAACAAAACTTGAAGACTTATTTATTTTGATGTCCCTATATGTGCACTGGACTTATACTGTCACTACCTGGTATTTTGTATATATTTTATCTCCTATGGCGACCAGGGATGACATGTCATAGCGCTTTGCATCCAGTGGAAAAGGGGCTCTATAAATGTCTACTATTATTATTATAGTTAAAGTGAATGGAGTTAGAAGTTTGTTAGGTGATAAGTTAGAATACAAATCTGGTTGCTGAAGGATTTAAATGAGAAATGGATATAATGTTAATAGAATACAGTTTTAGTTGTTGTTGTGAGACAGTTCATATACGAGATGACCTGTAATGTTCTTATTTTAAGTGAGTATATGATTATATACATGGCGGTGGTTTATTTCTGTAGTATGTACGTATAGGTCTGTAGTGATGGTGGCAGAATACAGGAGCATTATTGGTTAGGTGTAAAGAAATATTGAACTGTAGCTCATGATTGATACTACCCTGTGAATAAATAATGTCACATGAGAGGTGGTTATAATATTCCCATATAGATCTACACCGACGAGCTGGGCTCGATGGCATCATCATTATCTCGACAGCATGACCGTTATCTCGACGGCATCTCGGTTAGCGTGAGGGCAATTCCCGCTAGCTGGACAGAGTTCCCGTTAACTCAGTAGTCCTCCGGTGCCTACGGTGACATCTCTGTCGACACGACGACAATTCCCGCCAGCCGGATGACATCCTCGACACTGCGATTATCTTGGCAACCTTGGCAATACCTCACAGACTATCTCATCACCCACTCCCCCCCCCCCCATTCCCGTCGGACAGTATACATTGAAACCACACGTGCGCACAGTAAAGTAGCAAACCACAGGTATTTGGTTAAACCTGGGGTCTATAGGATTTGTTTAGAGTGTCTAAAATTTATTAGTATAATTATCTCATTGGTTTGCTCCTGAACGTTTCTATAATTTTTTGTGTAGATATGAACAAGATTATATTAGGGGTTATTTGTGGGAAAGTGTTGTAAAAATATATTTTTTGTTACTGGATTTTGTTGAAAAATAAATAGCATAAGCTGCATTTTTTGTTCAGTAAATTCACGGAGTGTTTAAGCGCATTATTTACAGTGTATCTTATAGCAGAACCTGACTTATCGTCAGTTGTAGATAAGACAGATCTTAGAGCTGACAGCATGCACACGCCATGCCTGTGTGTACATGTAAGAGGAGCGGGTGGCACATTCGTATCCACATCTTAAATTGCATTTTCATTGTGGTTGATATTTGGTTTGTTTTTGTTTTTGTTTTTTTCCATCCTTGGGGACCCTTACGAAGGCAGAAAAATTGCTAGAGCTGGCAAAGTCACACTTCCTGTTGTTTTGTTTTTTTCAAGACATATATATGTTGTATTCTGCGGTGGTGTTTATTAAATAAAAAACAAACACGATTACTTTTAAAGGTTGGTGCAATTTGACGTTTAGTATTTGAATATTGGTCATTTATGACAGCTCATTTCCTCTCCTCTACTGTCCTTTGAATGAACCTGTTTTCATTCTTAAAGGACAAGTCCACCTTCATGTACATGTGGATTGAGTGAATGCAACAATATTAGCAGAACACATCAGGGAAAGTTTGGGAAAATCGGACAATCTGTTCGAAAGATATGAACTGTTAAAGTATCTGTGCAGTCACTGCTGGATGAGAAGACTACCACAGGGTATGATGTCATATGCATACGATATAAAGAAAATACAAAGACAATTTCACAAAACTTCACTTTTTGAACAAGGAAAAGTAGAAATTACGCGGTGCGTAATATATGTCCCAGCGAGAAATAGCATTTAGTAGCAAAATGTACAATATAGGTAAAAAGATCACGGTCAAAGGTCAAAGAAGTCAAAGGTCAAAATTCTGTGTAGAAGTTTTGAAGCCCTCACCTAGTGCCATCACATAAAGCAAACGGAATCGAAATCGGGTTAGAAATGGCGAAGGAGTAGCATATGGTAGCAAAATGTACAATACAGGTAAAAAATCAAGGTCAGGGGTCAAAGAAGTCAAAGGTCAAAATTCTGTGTACAAGTTTTGAAGCCCTCACCTAGTGCCATCACTTAAAGCAAACGGACTTGAAATCGGGTTACAAATGGCGGAGTAGCATTTTTTAGCAAAATGTACAATATAGGTAAAAAATCAAGGTCAAAGGTCAAAATTCTGTCTACAAGTTTTGAAGCCCTCACCTAGTGCCATCACATAAAGCAAACGGAATCGAAATCGGGTTAGAAATGGTGGAGTAGCATTTTGTAGCCAATGTACAATATAGGTCAAAAATCAAGGTCAAAGGTCAAAGAAGTCAAAGGTAAAAATTCTGTGAAGTTTTGAAGCCCTCACCTGGTGCCATCACATAAAGCAAACGGAATCAAAATCGGGTTCGAAATGGCGAAGGAGTAGCATTTTGAAGCAAAATGTACAATATAGGTCAAAGGTCAAGGTCAAAGGTCACAACTGAAATTCTGTGTAGAAGTTTCAAAGCTCCCATGTAGTGCTATCATATAAAGCAAACAGAATCAAAATTGGCTCATAAATGACAGAGAAGTAGCAAATTTAACATTTTGATCACACACGGACGCACAGACGGACGGACGGACGGACGGACGGACGGACACACAGACACACACACGTACGGAGCCCGTTTCATAGTCCCCTGCTCCAACTCGTTCGGCGGGGACAATAAAGTGCACATTTCTTTGACTTGTTACTGACATACATGTGTATCTTAAGGGTAATATTATTCCCCTGTTCTTTTGTTATGCGAGAAAAGTGAAAAAAATGTTGAATTTTCTTTATTCTTTCTTTATATTGTTGTACACATGTGACATCACAAGCATAGTAGTCTTCTCATCCAGCCTTGAGTGAGCAGAAACAGAAACTTCAAAAATTAATAACTTTTGAACAGATTGTCCAATTTTCCTCAAACTCTCACTGATGTGTTCTACTAATACTGCTGCATTCACCCAACCTACATGCCTATGAAGGTGAACTTGTCCTTTAATACTATAAGCACACAGTTTCGAGAATATTGTAAGTTGTCATATGTCATTTGCTGCAATTGACAGGTGAGCTTCTGATTGCATGTTGCACGATATGTGATGCAATACTGTGCATATTGACGCAGCGTTCGAAAGTACAGTCAACCTCGGATACCTCGAATTCGTCGGGACTCAAGAAAATGGTTCGACGTACGCGAACTTCGAGGTACGCGTACATCGAATTTTCTCCGACTTATCCGACGTTTATCGATGTTCAACATGGTATCTGTTAAGAGTGCCTATTGATTGTTTGCATGCTTGTCAATTGGTATTGAATCAACTTTTATATGAATGAATTGAATGAAAATCGGAATTGAAATCAAAATTTCAGAAATAAGATTTTGGTGGCCCAATCGCGCCACCAAAAAAAAAAGTCGGACGTTTGCCTTTACTTTTGAAAATGAACAGAGGTAACAATCGGCTCCGTAAGATGCTAAAATAAAAGTCAGATGTTTGCTTTTAATTTTGGAAATGAATAACGGTAATATTCGACTCGGTATGATACTAAAATAAATGTCGGATGTTTGCTCATACTTTTGGAAATAAGTAACGATAAGACTCAGCTCCGTATGGTGCTAAAACTAATGTCAGATATTTGATTTTGCGTTCGGAAATGAATAAGGATAACATTCAGCTCTGGAAGACGCTGAAATAAATGTCGAATATTTGCTTTGACGTTCGGAAATGAAAAACAATAATATTCAACTCCGTACGATGGTTAAATAAATGTCGGATGTTTCCTTATACTTTCGAAAGGAAATAGCAATAACATTCAGCTCCGGAAGATCCTAAGATAGATGTCAGATGATCGCTTTTATGTTCGGAAGTGAATAGCAGTAATATTCTGCTCCATACGATGCTAAAATAACTGTCTGATGTTTGCTTTTAAATTTCGAAATGAATAACAGTAATATTCAGCTGCGTTCAATAGTAAAATTAATGTTTGATGTTTACTTTGACGTTCGGAGATGAGTAACAATAATATTCAACTCCTTACGATGATAAAATAAATGCTGGATGTTTGCTTTTATGTTCGAAAGTAAATTGCAATAACATTTAGCTCCGGAAGATGCTAAAATAAATGTCGAATGTTTGCTTTGATGTTCTGATATGAATAACAATAATATTCAACTCCGTACGATGATAAATTAAATGCCGGATGTTTGCTTTTACGTTCGAAAGTAAATGGCAATAACATTCAGCTCCGGAAGATGCTGAAATACATGTCGAATGATTGCTTTTACGTTTGGCATGTTTGGAAGTGAATAGTACAGTGCACTCCCGTTATAATGAAATGCTCGGGACCGGCAGTTTTCTTTCGAACAAAGACAATATATAACGAAAACAAGGAAGCCACACATATGTGAAATCCTGTTTGTTGAATACTTGTCATACACTGGAAAGCTATGTGAACAATAAAACAAATAGTTAATCCATTTCAGATTATTGTTATACAAATGATGCACAGGATAGAGTGCGTTAGTGGAGGCGTATAGCGCACTCGAGGGTATTTACAATTGTGAAACATGCACGAGGCGAAGCCGAGTGCATGTTGCACTACACTGTAAATACCCGAGAGTGAGCTGCATCTCCACTAACGCCATGAAATAATCCTGCGCATCATTTGTTTTATAAAATGGGTCGAAAACTAACAGCATTTTTCACGTACCTTTGTGGGTCAATACCAGTCAGCTACATGTAGCACTCACTCGAGAGAGTCGAGTCAAGCACGTCGCTCTCAGAAATCCCGCACATAAGTACTGTACGTATAAGAGTACAGTATACGTACGCCACATAATATATATGTTATGCACGCAAGAAAGGCCGGCCGGCAGCCCGAACTGGAAGTTGTTTACAGGATTGACAGCGCGTATAGTAGCGCGCGTCGCACTTGTAACAACTGATTGAGTGCGCACTGGTACTGCAGTGCAATGGTACTAAAGTAATCAAAGCCCACGTGACTCATTTCAGCCCTTCCTATTGGCTACGTTCTTGAACCCATTTTATAAATTACAATATACGCAAGTTCCCCTCGGAAACTGTGCGTGACACACCAAGCGAACACACAGTAATGTGACGCGTTCGCCCATGCAGAGACGCTGTAAATGCCTTGTTCCGCTACGTATTTTCGAAAGCGATCCACATTTCGTTATAACGGAGCACATTTCTTTTGTTTTTCTTTGTCAGTGGTGCTCGGAAAAGACTTTTCGTTATAACGAAAATTTCGCTATAACCGTGTTCGTTATAAGCGAATTTTGTACCATAGATTTTAATGGCGATAATTTTGGGACCAGAAGTTTTACTTCGTTATAACCGTGTTCGTTGTAACGGGAGTGCACTGTAGTAACATTCTGCCCCATACAATGCTAAAAATATTGGATATTTGCTATTACATTTCGAAATGAATAACAGTAACATTCAGCTACGTTTGGTGGTAAAATGATGTCTGATGTCTGCCTTGACTTTCAAAAATGAAAAACAGTAAAATTCGACTCCGTACGATAATAAAATAAATGTTGGATGTTTGAAATGAATAACGGTAATATTCTGCTCCGTACGATGCAGAAATAAATAAAAGATTGTTTCTTTTACATTTGGAAATGATTAACGGTATTAATCGGCTCAGTTAGATGCTAAAACAAATAGTGGATGTTTGCTTTCACGTTTGGAAATGGATAAAGACAGCATTCAGCTCCGTAAGATGCTAAAATGAATGTCGGTTGTTTGCTTTTACATTTGAAAATGATTAACGGTAATATTCGGCTCTGTAAGGTGCTAACATACTAATAAATGTTGGATGATTGCTTTTACAATAAGAAATGAATAACGGTAACTTTCGGCTCTTTACAATGCTAAACCAAATGTCGGATGCTAAGAAATGTCAGCAAATGCTCCCACTTTCTCATTTCAAACGTAAGTTTTGACCTAAATATATAGGCATCAACTTTTATAATAATCTCTACGCCTATTTGCTAAATTTTAAAACACAGAATAAGATGATTGAATTTTCTATTCATTTGTTTTAGACATGGGCATCTGTATCACTTCAATAATGCGTAATATTAATTTTTCTATGTTTAGTAGGACCAATTTAGTTTTTCTAATGTTTTTCTTGATTTTTTTTGTGTGTGTGTCACCAGATTTTACTTTCGGCCACAAAAAAATAAAAATCAGTGATACTGCTGGCCCGATAAATGTTAGTATGGAGCCCTGTCTATTCTATTCTTTATTATGCTCGGCCTATACTTCCAGATCATATACCACACTATTTTCAAAATCGCATTGCTTGGAAAAAAAAAGTTTCAGTGCTTGCGTTCTCGGGGAAGAATAAATGAAACAAACTTTGTGAAAGGCAAAACTAGAAATATCACTGAAGGTGATTAATACCCCCGCCCCGTGACGACAGTCTTACCCAAGGAATGATCTTTCCTTGATCTTCTGCCATTTAAATGCCGTTACCATGGCAATGCAGCTTCCGACACGTCCGAAAAATATGTCTTGCACATCTTCCCACCAAGACTATTGTGTGTGCCACATTTCATAAGCTTTTGTCAAAAACTGAGGAAGTAGTTCAATCCACAAGATCTTTCCTTGATCTTCCGCCATTAATATGCCGTTACCATGGCAAGGCAGCTTCCGACACGTCCAAAAAATATGTCTTGCACGTCTTCCCACCAAGACCTATGTGTGTGCCACATTTCATGAGCTTCAGTCGAATACAGAGGAAGTAGTTCAATCCGCAAGATCTTTCCTTGATCTTCTGCCATTTATATGCCGTTACCATGGCAACGCAGCTTCCGACACGTCCGAAAAATATGTCTTGCACATCTTCCCACCAAGACTATTGTGTGTGCCACATTTCATAAGCTTTTGTCAAAAACTGAGGAAGTAGTTCAATCCACAAGATCTTTCCTTGATCTTCCGCCATTAATATGCCGTTACCATGGCAACGCAGCTTCCGACACGTCCAAAAAATATGTCTTGCACGTCTTCCCACCAAGACCAATGTGTGTGCCACATTTCATGAGCTTCAGTCGAATACAGAGGAAGTAGTTCAATCCGCAAGATCTTTCCTTGATCTTCTGCCATTTATATGCCATTACCATGGCAACGCAGCTTCCGACACGTCCGAAAAATATGTCTTCCACATCTTCCCACCAAGATCAAGGTGTGTGCCACATTTCATAAGCTTTGGTCAAAAAACTGAGGAAGTAGTTAAATCCGCAAGATCTTTCCTTGATCTTCTGCCATTAATATGCCGTTACCATGGCAACGTACTTTCGGGTACTGTCAAAAAATGCGTCTTGCACATCTACAACCAAAGGCACACATCTGTACCAAGTTTCATGGAAATTGGGCAAAAACTGAGGAAGTAGTTTGCAACACAAAATTTTCCATCATTTTGGCTCATAATATGTGAGCTGTTACCATGGCAACATACTTTTTGTCACTGTCAAGAAATGTGTCATGCTGACCTATATCCTAAGACAAACATTCAATATGAATTCCATGAGAATTGGAAGAACACTGATGAAGCAGTTTTGCCATGAAGCATTTTGCCCTATATTTTACCAATAACATGCCGTTACCATGGCAACGCACTTTTTGCCACTGCGGAAATATGTGTCTTGCACATTAACATAATTAACAGATGAACATCTGTACCTAATTTCATAAAAATTGATCAAAAACTGTGGGAGGAGTTCGCGACGCAAGATATGTACCCATTTTTGCCCATAATATGCCGTTACCATGGCAACGTACTTTTGGGTACTGTCAAAAAATACGTCTTGCACATCTACAACCCAAGGCACACATCTGTGCCAAGTTTTATGGGAATCGGTTGAAAACTGAGGAAGTAGTTCGCGACGCAAGATTTGCAACGGACCGACCGCCCGACCGACCGCCCGACCGACCGCCCGACCATCCGCCCGACCGCCCGACCGTCCGCTGATTCCTATATACCCCCTTCAAACTTCGTTTGGCAGGGGTATAAAAATATATATATAAAAAAGGCACTACGCAGGAGATTGATGTTTGGACAGTGGAGCGTGATTAATGCCAAAGATATAACTGTCAACACCTAAGCAGGTGCGCCAGGACGGTTAAGAGATCTACGTGCACGGTATGACTATCACGATCAAAAATCTGAACACAGTGGTTAAGGATAAGAAGATGATGGGGCAGAGCATAGTGCTATCATGAGCACTCCATTGGCATGGGTGCTATGTGCATACCATGTACGTGTGTAGGTAGGTGTTGGGGATTTTTCTTGTCAGCTGTGTACCGGGTATTTCTTTAGGCGGACGATTGTTCTGGTCTCAGAATATTTAAAGTGGAGTGTGAAAAGATTTGTGACATGTCTTCGCTGTCCACGCGCTTAATCGGAGATGCTGAATGATGTTTGCAATTTCGATACGAGCAACAAGCTGGGAAAAACAATAAGTTAATTAAGATCGGGACATTATATTTCCCTTCGAGGTAACTGAACTTCGAGTTACTTTTTTCGAACTCTGCGAATTTTAATATACGGAAACTCCATAGGAACAATCAGGACTTTCATTTTGCCCCTGACGTACAAATTGTAAGTGATATTCGGCTTATCCGACGTCGAGGTATGCGAGGTTGACTGTAGATCGAAACTGACGAGTGCGATCCAACATAGGGTTTTTAAAATTCCATTTTCGATAGTAAAAACTTAATCTTATACCATGAAATTTAGCGTAGATATAAAAAACATATCTAAGATTCTATTTCTGAAAAAAAAACCCAGCAAATCGACAAAAATAATGGTCAAAATCTTTGTACCTCGCTTAGGAGGGAATTTACTCTGTGACTTTTGCCTGAAACCATTGTCGCGGGTCACATTGTATACAAGTACAGTAGACCTCGCTTAAGTCGACATCGCATAAGTCGACAACTCGCTTAAGTCGACACGATAAAAAAGTCCCGATTTTTGCCTTTGTTATTCCTTGAAAATTTCTTCGTCTTAGTCGACATTTTATAAGTCGACAACTCGCGTAAGTCGACCTGGTTTTTGAGTGCCAACTGAGCTAAAACATGTGTTAATTCCCTCGTCTAAGTCGACATAATTTTTTTCGCTCAAAATATTATCACCATTCTCTGAAAATGAATTGTTTTCCCGCTCTGATTCGCAGCATTTCTACTCGGTAATTGCTAGTGTACGGCGCGGTAGCGTTCGCGTCATGCGTCCATTGTCTTGTACGCCAGAATAGAAAGGGCATACACTCATTTACTAGTACATTTGAGAATTACATGTGGTACCGAAAGTAGTTCACGCTCCCCTTTTTCTCCTTCTCGTTATTCTCAAAATGCACAAAGTTTGTAAACCTATAGGTTCTAGTAGAGAATCATTATCAGAACATAAAATATTATCCGAATATTCTTACGTTGATTATTCCGAAGCGGTATTAGAAACCTGGGCCCAGTTTTAGAAAATTAATTAAAATGCAACTACATGTAATTAAATGCAACTAAAAATCAAATGCAGATGTATCAAATCACGTGCAACATTGCACATAAACGCAAGTGCGTTGCTGAAAAGGCTTGCGTTTGATAATCATGAATATGAAACTAGAAAATAGTTGTACGAACCTGAAACTCAATTGCGTTTAAACGCAACTCTAAAAATCAAATGAAGTCCATCAAATCACGCGCAACGCTGTATTCAAACGCAAGAGCATTGCAGAGAAGACTTGCGGTTTTCGTAAGATACTAGAAGCTGCGTCTAAAAGCATCTCTTAACATCTACGGAGATGCATTATTGTTCAAAAGTCTTGCATTATTTTTTATTTCGTACGCAAAATCAAAAATTAAACGCAACTCTGAAAATCAAATACAATTTGCAAGTCCATTATATCACACGGAACGCTGAAAAGACTTGCGTTTGATAATCATATACGAAACTAGAAAATTTTAGGGAACTTTTTTTTTTACAACTCAATTGCGTTTAAACGCAATTTTAAAAATCCAATGCAAGTCCATCAAATCACACGCAACTCTGTGTTTAAACGCAAGAGCATTGCAGAGAGGACTTTCAGTTTTTGTACGAAACTATAAGAAACTGCGTTTAAACGCATCTCTAAACATCTACGGAAGTGCGTTATTGTTGAAAAGACTTGCATAATCTTTTTATTTCGTATGCAAAATTAAAAATTAAACACAACAACGGAAATCAAATGCAAGTCCATCAAATCACACGGAACGCTGAAAAGACTTGCGTTTGATAATCATCCGAAACTAGAAAATCATACTCAATTGCGTTTCAACGCAATTCTAAAATCAAATGCAAGTCCATCAAATCACAAGTAACACTGTATATAAAACGCACGAGCGTTGCAGAAAAGACTTGCGTTTTTTGTACGAAACTAGAAACTGCCTTTAAACACATAAAAATCTATACGGAAGTGCGTTATTGTTGAAAAGACTTGCATTATTTTTTATTTCGTAACGGAACTTTCGCCTTGACCGAACTTAGTCTGCACTAGCAGGGGAAAGACATCGCAACATTTACACGTGTGAAACTACCGAAACGCATGCTGCTTCACGAAATGTCAATGAAAATATAGTAGCAAACTACTGTTACAATTTGCTATGCCGAAAGTTTAAATCTCAGACCAAAGTTAAATTAGTCCGACGTTGGGAAGAGAATTGTTTTTACGAAGGTTAGTAATTCGAAAGATGTCGTTTTCGGATTAACAAACTTTTTCTTCTTCTTTTTATTTCAGACTGGCCCGCGCCGTACAGAGCGGTAATGTTGCGAATCGGAGCGCGAGAACAATTCATTTTCAGAGTATGGCAATACATAGAAATTTAAGCAAAACAAATATGGCGACTTAGGGAAGAAAAATCACGCATCATATTTCAACTCAGTCGGCACTGAAAAGTTATCTCGACAGAATCATACGAATTCACACGCATATCTTCGCAGCAACGCATTTGAATTTAAATTGCAAAGTTGCATACAATTTGGGGAGTATGCATTTGATTTTTCAAATCAAATCTAAAACGTACAGTGTCTAGAAACGGGCCCAGGTTTCCAAGCCCGCTCTCTCAAAATCTCTCTAGAGACTTGGGAATTGTGCGTTGTCGTTACTAATCCGTGCGAGATTTATGCATGAATTAATTGTTGTTAATGTCAGTAGGTATGTTTTGGCGGCAAAAGGAGAAAGATTTGGGTAGCAATCCGCATCGTGATCTCACTCTGTATATGGGAAAGTCAACAAAATGTCGACTTACGCGTAAGTCGACTTTCGCGCAAGTCAACGTGTTTTTCTCAGTCCAGATTATGTCGACTTACGCGAGGTTGACTGTATATCCCCTTATACACTTTGTGTGTGTGGGGGTATAATGACTTTTTGAATCATACATGACACCTCCATCTCACCGTCAGGAAATACTCTAGCTTTATGATGCCACAGTTGGTCAGAGTGGGTGTGATAGGTGGAATCTTGAGGAGTTTGTTATTCCAGTTTTCTGTCCGTCGCCCTCGTATTGTGGTTCCCTGAAGAGCAGCAACAGCATTACGAACTGATCTTGACTTGCCATCTGCAAAGAAAGTGGTGCGTTGGTACAGAGTCGCCCGAGGCTTGATGCGCCGTGCTGATCCGTTTTGGAACTCTGCAGATATCGCAATTGACTCTCCTGCACAAATGATAATGCAATGACAGTAACAGTGTTTTGCTCTCATCAGTCAGATGCAAGGATTTCAGTATCTTATAACAGTTTGTCAGAAAAAAATAAAGCACGCTTCATGAAATATATACCCCCCTGATGTACGCGATAACTTCCAAATCTGCCAAAACTAATTTATTACAACAAATTAGGTGATCCAATTAATCCAGTAATATGTTTCGAGCCCTGACTTTAATTCAGATGACCTTATCATATCTGTTACATCCGTGATTGGGGGAGAATGGCCGTGGGATTTTGAGATTCTCATCACTGAAAAGGGAATCATACCTGTCATCGTGCCTACAGAATTTAAGATTTGATAGAGCATACATATATATATATATATTACTAACAAAGATGCAAAATGAGCATATATATATATACTAACAAAGATGCAAAATGAAAATGTTGTACCTTTGAACCTCATTTGCACGTCCAAGATGGCATCTAAGAACAAAGTTGTTAGTTTGTGAAATGATTCTTGCAACATGGCCTTTACATGTGCAAAACATGGGAAAGATAGTCAAGGACACATACAAACATTTACTAAGTCAAAGATACAGGATGAAACATATACATGTATAACAGTTGTATAACCTATTACATTTGTATGACCTATTAAATTTACAAAGCCAAGATGGTGTCTGATGAAGTACATGTAGTTGTTATCTTATGAAATAATGTACGAGACATGGACTTAACATGAGCAAAATATGGGGGTTATATAGCATGTTTTTCTTGAGCTATAGCGAAGGAAGTTTCAGAAAGAAAGAAATATCTCTCGACATCGAAGCAAAGTTTCAACCTAAACCAAGTTTTTTGATGTCATCCCTACATTCAATGAAAAAACGGACAGCACACTTCAGATTGCCGAAAGTATCAGCTATGTACAACATATTAAAATCCTGGAGAAATTCACTGAAGGATATCAGGGTTCGAAATTGGCGATGGTCTGCTGGCCATTGGCCACCCAAAATCATGTCGGACTAGCTAAAAATCGTCAAATTTATAAGTTACTAGTCCGTGTGGCTAGCCAACATATTGCTTTAGTGTCGATCGTTCAGACTGTACTGTCTGTCAGTAGACAAGTGCTGAATAGAAAAGTGTGTGCACACGCAATTGCTACAAGCGAACAAAGCTTTGTGCGCTTGAATCCCTGGCCTGGGATGTATACATTGATCGCCGTCGTAAAATTGTATATCCATATAAGTCGCGTGTGTCTGGGGAGCCACCTAGCTACACACTGTATGTAGCTTCCAGCCACATATTCATTATTTTGAGTTGGGGTACGGTAGAAGGCGTCCCACTGTCCAATGTCTGCTTTTCTTTCTCTCTTCTTTGCTTCTTCATCCGCTTATTCCCTTGCCTCCCAAGTACGAACTGACTTTTAGAGTATTGTGTGTTCTTTACGATGTTATTGCATCATTTTTCTTCAATTAAGGGGCGAGTTTCTGTTCATGTGTTGCATATTTTGTTTGACGATGAGCAGGTGAAAAGTGTTCAAACTTTGTTTCCTGTGTTCTGTGAAACTCGATACAGGCCTAAGGAGATCTGATATAACAAAACACCTGAAGCTAATTCCTCCGGTCCCAATGAATTCATTTTTTTTGTGTGTGTGTATTGTTCATGTACTACTGATGTAAAGATTGCAAAGAACAAATTGTCTTCGTCCCAAGGATTGCGTCATACCAAGTTTCGACTTTGTTTATTTTTTTCGTGTGGCGTTCTGTGCTGCAAACTTCAGCTAAGGCATACGTATTGTTTTATTTCTATCATTTCTCATACCTCGTTTGGTACTATTTCTTTTGTTCAATGTCTCTTTATTCCTTCCCTTTATATTTCGAAGTATTTGAAAGTAATTCTGTCAAGTGTCTCGCACTGTACATGCATTTTCGGAACCGCTATTTCTCCGCTTTGATGCAGTATTTTGAAGGAAGTTTGATCCCAGCCACTTCAGTGTGCTGTGTGATCTTCTGTAGTGTTTGTGTTGTTGTCGGGGAGGTTGTTGGTACTTTGTGATTTGTTTATTTTCGAGTGATGATGGTGGTCGTGTTTCTGAATGTTAACAGGAAAGGGGCCAAATGATCTGAGTGATGGTGATGATAATTACTGATGCTGGTGGAAAAGACAGCTTGCTGAGCATACCTGTCCTTCGTCTTATTTCATTTCTCCCTCTTTTACTCTTCTTTCCCCTCCCATGAATGATGAAAGAAATTACATGCACCTCAAAAAGAACCACGTGCTAGCAACCTTCCTAAAGTTAAATATATGTTCATTACTAGCAAAGAATAAGGGGGGAAAACCACGAAAGCGAAGAGATTGTGTATGCAGTCTCTTACAGGAAACTCGACACCCCCCCCCCCCCCCACACACACACACACACACTTGTGGAAATTTCCACAAAAACAGGTGCCAGACGAAAGAATGCCCGCACTGGAATTCCTTCTAGTTATAAACAGCCTGGAATATAGATCGAAGAACTACAAAAATTGTAGCTCGTGAGTTGAGTTAAAGGAATCATTGCAAAAGATCATGATGCTAAGCAACACATCATGATTCTACAGCCTTTCTTTTGGCCCATAGTAGAAACATCGAACAGTTGATTACAGTGTACTTGATAGAGTATTTTAAACGTTCAATGAAATAAAGAAAGGGATTGATTAATCAGTCAATTAAAAATTGAATCACAGAAATATATGAAAGGTCTCGTATGCCGAGCCAATTTCACTATGATCGAGTATGTAATGCAGCCACTATCTGGTTAGACAGCAAAATCATGACAATTTCACACTCATCAAAACTTTTACTTTTCAAAATTTGAAGGAACTTCACCTATGAACTGAAGCTCCACTAAAATACTATACTCAGATGATATGGCTATCAGCATTCGTTCATTTTTTGTTTTGTTTTGTTTTGTTGTTGTTGTTGTTTTTTACTCATAAAAGACATGATTTCTTTGTATCAAAAAACATAAAACTGTTTACTGTTACCAAGCCATTAAACACAGCTACGGCGCATTCGATCCATCGAACGTGCAGTAACCTCAAACAAGCCAGAAGTATATGGTGCATTCCTTTGAACTTGAAAGTGAAACCATGTGTTTTGCACATTGTCATATCCACACACAGAGTGGCATTTAGCAATCATCGTTATGGCAGACTTTCTGATTTCAGTCAGGGAAAAAGAAACTTGAATATTACGAAAATGATGTTTAAAATCCAACAAATTAGATGAAAAAGCCTGAAGACAACGCATGTTTATTTTTAATGGTAAACAATAATTGAAAACACCCAACAAAGTTTTGCATTCGCTCACACAAAGCGCTCTTCAGAAGATAAAAGTACATGTATCCCCCCTCCCCTGTGAGGCAGTGGAAGTTTCCATGCACTAGTACATATTTATTGCGTGTAAGCAATCAATTAACGCTGAACATTGTGTAGTTTGGAATCTTCATCGTCTTGTTGGTGACCAGCTTGAGTACATTGTATACTTTGGCGTGTGTCCTAATTTTTGTTTAGAGCCCCTAGGCCTCATACGTCGTTGGGTTTATTTTAGGTTTTAAAATAGCAAAATAAGAGAGATTGAAAAAATCTTAATACTGATGGAAAAATAAGAATTTGTGCTTCCAAAGGTTGGCAGCTGTATGTACCAAAGATTGTGAATGTTTAGGAATAGTTGCTTCTATTTTATATTTTTCCAATCTTCTGTGTAAACATACGTTTATGCCTAAAAAAAAAAAAAGGGCTTAGCTTAAAACGAGTTGACCTTGAATTAGGCCCGTATTTGTCACTACTGAAACATTTGTTTCGTAACCAGTTTTTCTTGTGGCAAGAAAAGAATCTAAACATGTTCAAAATTTCTTTGCAACAGAAAAACAAACATTTATGACAATGAAAACTTTGCGATTTTGATTGCAATTGTTTACGACTTTGATTGCAACTGTTAACGAACCCTGTCGAAAACCTAAAATTCCCTAGAATTCGCTACATTCGCAAAAATTCACCGCTTTGTGAGATACCCCCGTAAAGTATCTCACTGAGCGGTGAATGTTTGCGAGAGTAGCAAATTATAGCAAATTCAGGGTTTGTTAACACAATTTGGTATCAAATTCGTAAACAATTGCGATCAAGTTCGCACACAGTTTTCATTGTTGTAAACAGTTTTTCTTGTCGCAAAGACATTTTGAACATGTTCAAAATTTCTTTACAAGAAAAACCGTTAATGACAAAGACAACTGTTTCCAAATATGATTGCAATTGTTAACGAACCCTTTTGAAAACCTAAAATTCCCAAGAATTAGCTATGCTCGCAAACATTCGCCACTCAGTGAGATACCCCCTTAAGGGCTGATTTTGCGGAGCACACAAACGATTTGCGAAGGATGCGAAAGGCAAAATCCAACATTCGGAGAAGCTTTTACTAAATGTATTCCTACAATGAAGTAAAAAAAAAATAATAATTCTTGCGCAGTTTGTGTGAAGTTCTCACAATGTACGTGCGAACGTCGTGTGTACCATTGCTGAAATACAGCCAGTTACAGACGCGAAAATCACGCAACAGAAATGCAATCAACACTAAATTTTTGAATAATCATTGGAGAAAAGTTTCCAAGGAGATTGATACAGCTGTAGCTGTATTAAGTTGAAGTTTTTCTCTTTCCTGTATTTCTCATTTCTTCCCCTTTCATTTCTCTGTTGTGTGTGTGTGCCGACAGTTTTTCTGATGACCTACCGCCACAAGCATTTGTTTTGTATTTTGTTTGTTTGGTGTGTTTTTTTTGCAGGTTTCCCCCACATATTACTTTAAGTTTCAAATGTAATTTTGGCATGCTTTAGAGTAATTCAAAGTATGATTCTGTGATTTGTTTTTAAGTCAAACATTTTGTCCTCTTTGCTGTTTCTTTTTTTAAATTCATATTTCAAGTTATTGATTGACTCAACAAGATTGTATAGACTAGTATACTGTGGAGTTTGTTGGCATAATGGAACATGCATTATGTACAATGTTTCTCAGGACAGCAGTCAATATTTTGAAGAGTAGTCTGTAACATACATTGTTTTACAGCAAATGAAATTATGCAAAGGGGAATTGTCTTGAGGAGTACACATATGATTGCTTTGATTAAGAAGAACTAGAATTATCACTGATGATTATTAATACCCACGCCCCTTGTGTTGCTTTATAGTATGTGATGTCATGAGGGCAATGACGTTAAAGAGATGGTACAGTATTGGTGGAGATGAGAATTGGGCTTTTTACTTTTTGCGAGATACCAAGAAAACACTTGTGAAATAGTACAGAGCATACTATTTTAAGAGGAATTCAAAGTTTATTTGATGAAAATCGGGTTTGGAATGACTGAAATATCCAAAAACAAAGTAAAACAAAGTGATCGTAATAAAGTGTGGGTCCCACACTTTATCAGAATTGCTCTTTTGATATCTCAGCCATTTCAAAACCAATTTTCATCAAATAAGCATTGAATTCCTCACAGAATTACATGCTCTTTCATATTTCATAGGAGGTTTCTCGTTATCTCACCAAAAAATTTTAGAAACCTGAAATTAGGTCTCAACCAAAACTGTACGATCCCTTTAATACCAAGTTTGTGCACTTGTCGAATTGGAAACAGAGTAAGTTTAGTTTACTGTACAATTACAGAGTTGACACCCAGTACAAAACTTACAGCATGACTACACTTAAAGACCATCTAAGTGCACATTTGCATGGGTGTACATGCATCAAACCTCCTGCCTAGTGGGAATGACACAGTCAGTTTTTCAATGATGTATGAATGCTCTTCGCGTGTAGATTGCGCTGCAGTGTAGATCGCGCCTAAGTTCACTGCCAACTTCACAGATAGGAACCTAATTAGTGATTTACTAAGAGGCCATACGTCAATGGGTTAAGAGCACACCACAATACCATGTGTACAATGCTTATCGGATAAAGTTCATTGACCATTTGACCTCTGACCTTGTTGAACAGCACCCATATCTGAACCTGACCTCCATCTTTAGGTTATATTCCTGTGGTGTGAGTTTGGTGGTCATAGCTCAAATCTGTGTAAGTTATTGAGAGTACATCACAATACTGACAGTAGAGTTCATTGACCTTTTGACCTATGACCCTGTTGGACTGCACCCATATTCAAAGTTGACAGGCATTTTTAGGGTACACATACCTATGGTGTGAGTTTGGTGGTCGTAGCTCAAAGCTGTGGAAAATTCACAGATTACACCAAACTGTAGATGATGCTGACAACAGAAAAGTGACACCTACGTTGTATGTCTCGCTTCCTGCTATGTGGGTGAGTCAAAATGGTCCTCTTGAGGCTAGTAATGGCAGCAAAAGTACATATAACTGTAGTCCACGTACACAACCTGTGGGAGTACCTTACCTGGACAGTATCCTTTGCGGTCAGTGCGAATTGACATACTGATATTCCCAGCTACACAAAGTCCACAGCAGACTGTCTTCTCCTGAAAGCCTGTCTGTGGTGCCTGAATCAGAATGGGAAATAGAAAAAGGTTGGCAGCATGTGATGTCAAACTGCAGGGGGCTTGACACATTTTTTGTTGAATGCATGGTACAATATAAAGATGTTGACCCATTCCAGTGAACAGCAATAATTCATTGGTAACCGATATCAAAAGTATCTATAGATTCTCTTCCCAAATACAATTTCCTCACTCTCGTTAATGGAGGGACAGAACACAGAACAGAGAAGTTCTGCTACTAACATGGATGTGCAACAGGACCCTACGTATTTATCTCTGGTCAATAATGCACACTTCTTGCCATTTATCACTGGTCCTTGACTGACACTTTCTGTTTTTGTTTTGTTTTGTATGTTGTTGTTGGTGTTTTATTTTTTTGCTACAAAATGTAAATGCCTTTTATATGATATTTATGCCTTTTTGGACCTAGAAAATAATAACTTACAACTTGCAAACATAAGTGATTCTGAAATAAATCGATTGACAGGGATGCCTCTACCTTCTCACACAATTTCTATATTGACCCTTGCTTAATACTTAGATGAAGTCCCTTTACCTTTGATCTTCATGACTGACCTCTATCCCCTCTGCATTCCAAAATCCTTGGCTGACATATTTCCATCATTGGAAATTCACATTTCCACAACTTTCCAAGCCAAATTTACATCCAGAACATGGCATTCTCAGTCAAAATGCAGCCTTTTGACCTTCATCTTAAAATCTTTTCACAATATTGTATGCTATATCAACCCATTGAGGATGGACTGATTTTGCTATAACACGCATTTCCCATAGATACTAGCCTGAGTATTCTCGGGGCTCATCTTTAACGGGTTAATAGTATTAACAATTTCAGGATACAACTAGAATGTCGCTATGGCGACTGGTATGCATCCATCATATTGCATGGTTCTCCAAATGGGTCTACAATACAACTTGACAATGTGACACAACAGTTTCACATAAGTGGTAAAAAATTAAATTGACACGTCTTGTCACAAATATGTTAAGTGTTCACTTTCCTTGAACTAGGTTTCATTTGGAGGATGGCTAAATGACCTTTGATCCTTGTTCTTTGACCCAATGACCCACAATTCTTCAAATAATAACCAAGTAGTAACACCTATTCTCATGACAGCACTTTGAGTTATTTTCAAAATTTTTGAGAAAATTGTGATGTTTTAACATTTTCACTTGACCTTTATAGACCCCTAGCCAAAATCTTTTGCTACAGAATCATTGTGTAGTAATGCATAATACCTAGTTTACGTTTATGCATCTGGGTCAATCCACATCAAATCAACCAATTTTCAGACAATTTGTAACCCAACCCCCTTCAATTTTCTTCAAACTCGCACCAAATGTGTCCCCAAACGTCTGACAGAAGATTCTGAAATATTTTGGCCAAAGGTCAAACGGTAGCTAAAAGATACGGCCTCACTTAGCAACCAATGCGCGGCCGAACAACTGAATTTAAATAAAATTTGCTATGATTGACTGCTGCAGCCAAGTTAGATGAGATACATTGCTCATTTTCTGTTAAAATTGGAAGAACTTTATGATCCTAACATGCACAATATATTATGGTGCCAATCTGACAATCCTTTATTGCACAAGAGGTCACCGAAAATGGTGTTACGCATCAAAGTTAATGTTTTTGGGTGCATGTTTGGAAGCTGATAACTTCAAAATTGAATCAGCTTAGAATCCAATATTATACACATTTAAAGACTCTAACTTACTCTACATACCTACCAAATATCAGCCACAAAGTATGCTTCGTTTTCTTGTAGGGCGCCCTCAAAGTTGGATTTTTTCAAAAAGTTGCCAAGTTAAAGGTCACAAATCACCACTCGTCCCATCGAGGAACGACACCAATTTTTATTTAATGATAGACATTTACCTATATTTTCATAGCTTACAAAAGAACTTTAGTAACCAGAATGTTTAATAGCTTTTTAATGCATTTGAAAATGGTCGTAAACACCAAAAAATCAATGTAAATTGACACGTGGGTTTTTTAGCACATTTCAAATTGCGATAAATCAGAGATGAAGTGCCAAGACACAATGGTATCTGGTGTAATGATAGTCTGTAATTAGTACCAAAAGGATATACATCACAAATTGTTCTGTCTTATTGGCAATGACCTTGAAAATGCAGCTGGAAACTACAAAGAAAAAAAACAACCCAGTAAATTGGTCAATTTTCCGTAGCCATAATGGTGTCAAACTGTGACCCCGTTTACAGTGCGAGGCTCGGCCGCTGCCGAGCCACGGCCAAGCCCACCTTCATTTCAGTGTAAACGCGCAAAAGGCCAAATGCGAGGCCAAAATTGGCCTCCCATTTGGCCATGCTCTGGAGGTGGAGCCCGGCCTTTTCTCTGTGTAAACGCAAACTGGGCCAAATGCGCGGCCAATTTTTGTCTGGCTTCCAAACCCTCTGCATGTACTATTTCGCTATTCAGGATATTAACCCCCTCAACGTCGAAAATTAGTATAGTTTAAGGTAGTTTTGTCCTGCAAAGGATTTTTTCCTTCGGCAAAGGCCTTTGCCCGAACGGCGACTTCGTCACCATGGAATTCAGTTGGCAAAGGGTCTGAAAACCAGACAATACCAAATTGCATTTGTTTACAAGCAGAGCGCCACTACGACAAAATATTGAAAGGTTTGAATCAGAAGCGTGGCCGAGCCCGGCAGTGTAAACGGACAAAATTGCGGGGCCCTGATTCGCAATGGAGGCTGGGCTCGGCCGCGGCTCGGCCCAGCCCCGCACTGTAAACGGGGTCTGTGTTTCCATCAATTTTAGTTGTGTGCCATTTCAGTGCTCAAGGTGACTTTAAGCTGAAAACTGCTAATCTTGTTCCATTCCTATTCTTTTTTTAAGCTACAAATAATATTTCAAATTATCTCCAGATCTTTTGACCTTGACATTGTTCTGAACACTGCTGTAAATTCCTTAATATTAGCATATTCCCAACACACAAGATTTACATCATTTCAAAATTGATTTTCTCTCAGACAGAATGCATGATCATATTTACAGTACTGGTAGTCTGTAACAAGTATTTAGAGGATCTACATACTATTGCGGTTGTGCGATTTTCATTCAGGATATGCTGATACCATGGCAACGCATTGTTGGACAATGACGAAAGATGGAGTTTGCACATCTACGTACCATAGCCGTCACATGTGCCAAATTTCAAGCCATATGCTCACAGACTGAAGGAGTTAATCTTGTAACTAAATCCACAATACTTTTGTATTCTTTTTAGTGAGAAAATGCTGTTACCATTGCAATGCATTGTTCAACAATGACGAAAGATTAAGTTTGCTCATCTATGTACCATAGTGGTCACATATGTGCCAAAATTCAAGCTAAATGCTACAAGACTGCGGGAGAAAGCTAAAGCCACAACATTTTCAAATGCTTTTTAGGAAAAAAAAATGTTACCATGGCAACGCATTGTTTAACAATGACAAGTTTGCACATCTACGTACTTTAGCAGTCACATACATGTAGTACAAAATTTCAAGCCAAGTGCTCAAAGACTGAGGGAGATAACTGAATCCACAGTATTTTTGTATAATTTTCATGGGCAAGTCCAAGATAAGGTCCCCTCAGAAGGCAAAATTTCATCTTCGCTCAATATTGACATGTTTGGTATCATTTTGAAGCTTATGAGTTGAAGTTTTGGTTTCCATGAAGGAAAAAATGATATTATGTAAAAAGGAAAAAATGATATTATGTAAATTTATGCAAATTTCAAGGGCTCATTTGCATAAATGTGAAACACAGTGTTACGTAAAGGACATTTATAAATATTCACATTTATTCAAAGGAAAGCAAATGATATTTGATTAATATGTGGACATAAGAAGTTCATTAAATAGTTTAACTTGGTACGAAAATTTAGGGATTATGCAAATGATTATGCAAATTAGCTCGTGTCCTATCATGAGATGTCCCATACATAACAATTGAGGTCATTTTTTTAGGTTTTTTTCTGAAATTTCTAAGGTTATTTGAATGCCATTTTGGAAAGTTCTCATTTATTGTTTAGAGAAGTTAAATACCATAGAAAGAAGAAAAAATAGTAAAAGAAATATTTTTTATTAGGCAATGAAATAATGTTACGTAAGGGACAAATGCGTTACGTATGGGACATCCTCATACATATTGCATGTGAATGCATGTAGCCAGCTGGGAAGGTCTCTCAGTACACAAATGGTCAATCATCCTGAAGAAAGCATCCCAACTTTGCAGCTACTTTTGAGTTATAGACACTTGAAACAATACATGTACTTGACTGAACAATTTTCAGAAAGGGGGAGGGGGAGATGGCAAAATACACAATGAAAATCAGCATTAAAGGGATGGTATAGTTTTGTAGAAATGGGGATTCAGTTTTCAACATTTTACGAGATGAATGGACACCAATTATATGAATTATTAAAGAGCATACAATTCAAAGACTAGAGGAATTCAAAGTTTATTTGCTGGAGATTCAATTTGAAATGACTGAGATACCAAAAACAAACAAATACAAAGTAAAATTAAGTGGTCCTAATAAAAAATGTGACCCACCTTTTGTTAGGACACCACGTTTCTGGATACATGTATCTCAGCCATTTCAAAACGGATTTTTGTCATGTGAACTTTGAATTCCTCTTAGAATTGTATGCTATTTAAATATTTCATAAAAGAAGTGCTAATTATCTTGTAAAAGTTGAAATCAGAATTCCCATCTGAACCAGAACTATATAGTCCCTTTAAGTACGATGTAGAGACCTCTGATTTAAAGGGTACTGAAACCGAATACATTTAAGCAGATTGAAAAATTGCAGTTCAAATACTAGTATATTGGGTACTGTTCACCACACAATTTAGAGCTCTAGCTACGTTGTAGCTGCATTGTGTAACACATGCATGTGATGATAAT
>JASTSM010002918.1:0-98265 GCA_030407125.1 Diadema antillarum | reverse complement strand
TTCTACACTATAATTATGAGCTTTTCATGTTTTAGTGACTTTCTTATTATCGCAAACCTCTGTCTCATCTCCATTTGTGTATAGTGGAACTTCCCTAGTGCCATGATCACGAGGAAAGCAGCAGCCGCCATCGCCGCTGGCTGCACGGTGGTGGTGAAACCGGCCGAAGACACTCCTCTGTCGGCTCTGGCCCTGTGTGAGTATGGAAACTGGAGGAGCGTGCTTGTCTAGACTGGATGTAATAATAAACCAGTTCGTTATACCACTTGCGTGTGAGCAGAAGAAATGTCATTTGTACCAACAGCAACAGGCATGTTTTATCGTGAAAGATGATCGCGATTATTCGAATATTGGTTTGAAAAAAAGCTAAATAGACATTACATTTATTGATGATTCAGATTGCTTATCAGGTTGCCATTCTGGAGTAACTGTAGTTTTGTTTGTAGAAGTTACGCTTTGTATTTGATATCTTCTATACAGTGCAGAATCCTCAAAATATATCAGTCATTGTAATGCTGAGATAGTAGTGTGCGATCTGTATAGGAAAGTAAAAGAAATATGAAAATCTATGATTTCATATTTATTCAATAGTAATTACACTGCACGTCACTGCAGCTAATTTACACTTCTTTCGAAGATGTTTTAAGAGAAATAACTTAGTATTAAAGCCAGACATTGTGATCAAGATTGTAGCGTCTCTTTTCTCCCCATAGCTTGCAAACGAAGCGGGTCTTCCAGCGGGTGTGTTCAATGTGAGGTGCCATGCTCCCGCGCTCACGCCGCCGAAGTGGGCAAGGTGATATGCGAGAGTCCGCAGGTGGCCAAAATCTCCTTCACCGGGTCCACGAATACAGGAAAGGTATACCTAGACCCTCCACGACAAGTCAAAATTACTGCTCATTCACTTTAAACGATATTTCTCCGTATTCATTTTCCAGGCTGACACATTCAAAAGCCATGTTGTGAATAACTGTATATGGTTAAAACCCCGACTAGAGAAGTCCGATATTTGTGGGTAATGAGATAAGTTGCGTTCTCGTAGAGCAAGATGTTTAGAGGTTTTTGTAGCCTGACCATTATGACGATGTATCATAAATGCTATGAATATCTATGAAATGTGGGTGGAAGTGTTTAATTTGTTTGTGATTATTAAGTGCATGATTGATAACCTATTGATTGCCCGGAAGCCCGGAAAACAGCCGTGATATTAAACATCCGACATTTCTTGTGTATTGGTACGTATTTCATGTGCATTATCTAATTATGTGTGTATTAGTTTCTATATTTTCGTGTATGTTACTCATTGTCTTCCACACACTCTCTGGGGGTGCGTGCCCCCAGATTCTCCTGAAGCAAGCTGCAGACACGGTCAAACGCGTTTCCATGGAGCTCGGCGGGCAACGCCCCCTTCATTGTCTTCGAAACAGCGAACGTGGATGCTGCCGTAGCGGGCACGCTCGTTTGCAAATTCCGCGGATCGGGCCAGGTACTGAGTATGATCAACTCGACCGTCTGTTATTATTCTTAAGAAAAACAGTTTGCTGCTCTTTGTCTAAATTTGGTATTGATTTTAATTTCGCAAATTAAGACGTTTCCCTTGTCAGCGGCACAACATCTATACGTCATATTGATATTATATACCTAAGATGTTGCCAATAGATTAAGACGCAAAAATTTAATAAAAATATCATAGTGATGTGAAACGTGTGTGACCTATTTGTGATGCGTGAAATATTAACGAGTTGTGAGCTTTCCAGAATTGTCAATGTGGATAGCGGTTAACAGATTTATCAATTAACATATTTAGCAGTTAACAGTTACTTTCGTGTACTTGAGATTGTCAGCATTTGGAATCATTCATGAGGGATAGTGTGGAAGTTTTACATTGATAACTGGCTACAGTACATGCAACACTTCCAGAATGAATTTGACCTTTTCCCCTTTTGTTTGTGTGTGTTGTTGTATTTGTTTCGGTCAGACTTGTGTCTGCGCTAATCGAATCTTGGTGCACGAGAAAGTGTACGACGAGTACTGCCAGATAAACTGAGCGCCGAGGTGGAAGAAGATGGTAGTAGGCGACGGGATGGACCCGGCCACCACCCAGGGACCGCTCATCAACGTCAGTGGTATGGAGAAGGTGGGTGCTAGCCTTTGATCCAAGCTCTATCAATGTAGGCCTAGTACTTGCACGATGAGGGAGCAGAGGGTATATTCACGTGAAACGTCATGGGGGGGGGGGGGGGGGGGAGGGGGAAGGGGGAGGGGGGGAGGGGGGAAAGGGTGATATGTGACATGTGCAAGCATACGCCAAACATGTTTGTGAGTATTCAGTTCAATGACCGCCCCCCCTCCCCCCCCCCAAAAAAAAAAAATAATAATAATAATAATAATAATAATGATAAATAATCATAATAAATAAATAAAAAAAATAAATCAAAACAAAACAAAACAAAACGAAAAACGAAGCAAAAACACAAAAAATGAAGAAGAGGAGAAAGATCAAGACTAGCCTACAGAAGTCTATATGATTGTCTCTAAGTACTATATCCAATCAAAACCAGTGAAACATGTTGCTCTACACTCCAGCTGTGAAGTATAGAGTTTTGCGAAGACTTGTTGATATCTCAATAGGTTTTTAGGATTTTTATTTCGCTGATAGTGAGAAAGCATTTCGAAACCCATCCACACATGTATATAACTTTTGTGCGCCGATCAGTGAACTTTCTAGACTTTCCGATATCACATTGTTGAGTAATTTCCTCTTTCAGAGCTTCCTCTTTCTGTTTGTGAATCTATGCTGCCATACCATGTTGAAAAGTACTGAGTAATCTCACAGCCATGACCCTGGGCATTAATGATACGATCTTCCTTATAGGCCCCTGTGTGGATCGGAAAGCTGATACAGAACGCTCAGAAGTCAATGCGAACAGCAGAGCATTCAATTACAGCAAATAACCATAGAAATGTAGGAAAGTATGTATAACTGCTTCGAATACGACATTGTGTAGTCGCAAGATTATGTGTTTGTTAGTTTGTTAGTTTGTTGGAATTGTTTTCCTTTTCTTTCACTGGTCGCTCCTCGCACATTAAATTCAAGAGCTTCTCCAAAGTCTATCTTGAATGACAGCGTGTGTATCACGCTAATTTCAAAATGTCATCCTTTCGCCATTTCTATCATTATAATACTCGAATGCAATCAACTGGCTGAAACGTTAGTTAATTTCAGTCCATTGAAATCAAAGCCAGACATTACATTTTGATCGTACTACTGTACGACACAGTTCGTTATAGCTAAGTGTTACTCCAACTTTGCTTCTTCCTGCATTATTTTGTTGACTCTTTGATTTATTTACTATTTTCATGATTTTTGTCGAAACTCACGGGAGCTAACAGTGAGTCCCTGTTATAAACTTTAGGGTGGTGAGTTGGCTCAGTCGGTAGCGCGTCTGCCTCAGACCCAAGCGACCCGGGTTCGAACCCGAGTCTGGACTGAGCAATGTTGTGTGTAATGATACCGTCCCCCTCTAGCAAGAGGCAAAACACTCTGTCCCTCGGATAGGACATAAAATGAAGGTCCCGTGTGTGAGAGAGTCACATCTCATGCACGTAAAAGATTCCGCTTCATTCATTCAGATCGTAAAGAGCAGCGTGTTTAACCCGGTGAAGTGTTCCGCCTCACATCAACTGGAGCCCATGCGAGACCAGCTTATCGTAGCTGAATATTGGTTATCCAACCATCTTCTCAGATGGAAAATGAACAAACAATCAATACTTCCCGTCATTTCTCTCTCTGATGTCTACAGGTGGAGAAGCATGTGGACGATGCCGTGGCTCGTGGCGGCAAGGTCCTGGTGGGAGGCCAGAGACACGCCCTTGGCGGGTCGTACTTCCAGCCCACCGTTATTCGCGATGTTCCGAATGACGCCCTCGTCTGTCGAGAAGAAACCTTCGGACCTCTGGCCCCGATCATAAAGTAAGTGTTGGTTGATAAGTCAGATACCCTTCATGACTAGCTCATTGGAACCCCTCCCTCCCCCCCCCCCCCCCCCCCCCCGCCCCATGTCTCATGTACCAATCTCTCTGCGAAACACTTATTAAATGCCGAGATCAGGAACGTACTCATAATTTGTAGTTCTAGGCTCTATTACACACGTACAGTATAGTCTAGTAGGCGATTTTTCTTATTATCATTTACCGCCACAATTCAGTGGACAATACAAAGTATAATGCTATGTGAGTGCAGATTAAGTGTCAAATCAATACATAATTTTGAACATGGATGGTTATTTCGTTTAAAATAAGAAATAACTGAAATAGCTTTCAGATTAAAAGTGCCAAAAAAATGAAATTCTAATATATATTTCCTTTCCAAGATTTTTATGCCTCCGCAACGAAGTGGCCGGAGGCATTATGTTTTCGGGTCGTCCGTCCGTCCGTCCGTCCGTCTGTCCGTACGTCCGTACGTCCGTACGTCCGTACGTCCGTACGTCCGTACGTCCGTACGTCCGTCCGTACGTCCGTCCGTCCCGTTTTGTTTTTGTCGATATCTCAAGAACCGTGTGGTGGTTTTACATCAAACTTGGTATGAGGGTATATCCTTGGCGGATAATACTTTGTGTGGATTTTAGGGTCACAGGGTCAAAGGTCAAAGGTCACAGGTTATTTTGTGAAAAAAAATTGAAATTTCATGTTTTTCTCCATATCTCGCAAATGGTTCAAGGTATCTTCATGGAACTTAGTATATATGCTTGTACCGATGGGCAGTGATTATCTAGGGAAGTTTGGGGTCATGGTTCAAAGGTCAGAGGGTCAAAGGTCAAGGTCAACTCCTCAAAATATCACTACTTTCCTTAAAATGCAATATGCCTGAAGGGTTTTTTTTTCTTTAAACTTGATGTATGGCATGTATTACCCAATATATATTTTTGGGGAAGTTTCTTGCCAAAAGGTCAAAGGTCAAAAGGTAAAAGGTCAAGTGAAAGTGCTAAATTGCACTTTTTCCTCCATATCTCGAAAGTAACTCAAGGTATCATCATGAAACTTACATATTTATGCATGTTCAACCTAACAGTGACTCTCTTTGGAACTGTGAGTTCAAAGGTCAAAGGCCAGATTTAGATAATGCTATTTTCCCATTTGATACTGGAATTATACTTTTTCTCAATACCTTGAAAATTACTCTATGCATAAACTTATAAAAGGGTCAAAAGTCAAGTAAAAATCATCAGTTCCCCCAAATACCTGCACTCTGACATTTTAAAGGACAAGTTCACCTTCATAAACATAAGGATTGAGAGAATGTAGCAATATTAGTAGAACACATCATTGAAAGTTTGAGGAAAATCAGACAATCCGTTCAAAAGTTATGAATTTTTGAAGTTTTTGTGCAGTAACCGCTGGATGAGAAGACTACTGCAGTGTATGAATAACTTAGATGTCACATGCGTACAACAATATAAGGAAAATATAAAGAGAATTTCACAAAATTCCATCTTTTGAAAAAAGTACACATTCCCCTGACTCGTTACCGACAAATGTTATGGGTAATATTATTCCCCCTGCCTTTAGAAAGAGGCAAGTCAAGAGTTCTGTTATTATGCGAAAAAAAGGGAAAATATGTTGAATTTCTTTTACATTTTCTTTATACTGTTGTACGCATATGACTCACAAGCTGTAGTAGTCTCCTCATCCAGCGGTTCCAACACAAAAATTTAAAAAATTCATAACTTTTGCATCGATTGTCCAATTTTCCTCAAACTTTCACTGATGTGTTCTACTAATATTGTTGCATTCTCTCAATCCTTATGTTTATGAAGGTGAACTTGTCCTTTAATCATTCATCCAATTGAACCTAGTTCTAGGAAAGTGAACATTCAGCACATTTGTGTCAAACCTGTCATTTTAATATTTTGCCAATTGTGTGAAACTGTCATCACACATTGTCAAGACATTGTACTATAGACCTATTAGGAGAACCATGCATTATGGCGGAGGCATATCAGTAGCCGTAGCGATATATCTAGTTTTTCAAGAGCTTTTAAACGTCACTCGAAGAAACCTTGAACAACTAAAATGAATGACGTAATATAGTGGCACTTTAAAAAGAAAAAAAAGAATCGGTTTGCAGCGGATCGCATTCTCCTTACTCGACAAGATGCCTTGCCGTGTTAGAAATCCGTAAAACTTTGTCAATCCTATGTGTTTGTCTGTTTGTTTGTTTGTCAGTGTATAGTATAAATTGTATGATTACCGTATATGTGTAAAATTTCACAGATTTTCATATCAAAATCCGCAATAGACTGCGGTGTAATGTCCTTGAAAACAAGTTATGATTCACCATCAGTCGCAGTGTCGTAATCGAAAATGTCAAAGTTGCTGTATTGTGCGGCCGAAGTGGCACAGCAAAGTGATATCGTACGGAATCATGGGATAGTAAGACGCAAAGTCCACTTCCCCGCTCAGATTTTAGGACGAGGAGGAGGCGATTGCTATAGCCAACAGCGTCCGATACGGCCTCGCGAGCTACGTTTACACTGGAGACATTGGGCAGGTGTGGCGTCTAACCAAGCGGCTCGAGTTCGGCATGATGGCGGTTAATGAGCCCCTCATCTCAACCGAGGGCGCCACATTTGGGGGCTTTAAAGAGTCCGGGCGAGGACAGGAGGGGGCCAAGTTCGGCATGCTGGAGTATATGAACGTCAAGTACCTGTGCATCGGTGGACTGTAGTCAGTCCTAGTTCGTCATTGTCTGTGATTCTTTCATAGGCAAGAATTACTCTTGTTTTAAGACAGTTCTGACCGTGGTTTGTACGGACGGAGAAATGTCGCTGAAACTTTTATATTCCCGTATTTCGTTTTACATGCAAATTTTGCAGAGCCTGAATATATCACGTGTGTGATTTTGATAGGTACTCTATCTAGTCTGCTTTTCAGGGACATTGTTGGAGAGCCTTATGAGATATGCAACTCTGTTTGATCGTCTTTGCTGTTATTGCCCGGAGTTTAGTATGTTCGTCACCTAACGCATCAGTCCAATCTATGGCTGGCAGCTGGTGTAAGGACCAATAGATACAAACGTACTGAGTAGTCCACGAAGTACCGGGCTGGAGCCTTCACATACAAACTACGAAAGGGATAACAAACTGGAGAATCATGTATGCTCTTGTCCTCATCCAAACTGCCCACAAAGTTGAACCTGACGGGCTGTGCAAGACGGACATCCATCTCGATCGGAGACCGTAAGTGTACTTACACCTAAGCATTGGATGTTGCCATCGTTTTCATAGCACGAGGGTTTCAAACGACAATGACGAGCCCAGTGCATCGACCCTTCACAATGACACTACCCAGAATGATCCCGTTGAAAATGTTGTAGATCAAAGTGATGCCAATAGACGCTCCTCGGGACCAGTGCCAACTTTGTGATCAACACGGCGACGCAAAATCAACGGATGTGTGTGTGCTGCAAATGCATCAGTCAACTCCAGTCAGTCAACTCTCTAAACGGCTATGCATTCCGTCACCATCGAAGCTCTCCTTGATTACCTGTAAAGGCTAAGGGTTTGAAGAATATCCCCGCTAATTATCGGCCAATCTCTGTAGAACGTCACATAATAATGTAAACTCTTAATTGGAAGATGATGTCCAAAAACAACTTTTTAAGTAACTTCAGAAGAAGGACCTACTTGATATTGCCTAAGTTGCATTTCTTCCCAAACACTCAACCCAAACCTGTTTCCATCATTTTGTAGATGATTGGTATGAAGCATTTAATAGTACCTGGTATTGAATGGGCAGCAGACAGTTTTCTTGAGATATATATCCAAGAGTTTATACAATATTGGTTTGAAAATGCTACTGAATTTTAAACAAATGTGGAACAAATATTTTTCCTTTCATGTTTTCGTTTCGATGTGACCATCTCAGCTGCAGATAAGCTCTTTTTTCATTTCAGTATTCAATTATCTTATTTCAAGATTATTGCAACTTATGCAACTCTACCCTTTTTTTAAGAGGGACTGTAAAGAAAATATTTCCAATGTTGCGCAGTCTTCCTTTAGATGCATGTGTATGTGCATGTATATAGGCATGTGTGTGATGAGTACGTTCGTTCGTGTGTTTGTACTAGGTGTTTCAAAAAACATTTCCCACTTTTGATCATTAATAATTCTGAAACTGTTCATTCGATAAAACTGTCATTGATATGAGTAATAGCTGAATAGTGTACAATTTTGTTGAAGGTAATTTAAATGTGAAAGCATAAATCAGTTTCATTAAATCTTAGATTGATTTTGAAGTAAGGTTTCAGATTTTGGTCAAATTTTAACCCTCTGTACAAAAATGAACTTTACACAGAAACCAATGATGTGTATGTGAGTTTGTGCTGACAATGGCCCTGAACAATGGACATGCCTGAACCACCTGTTTACTAGGCGTCAGTCTCGCGCTCCCAGGCACATGAATGCTTAATCAATAATTCATGTTGATTGCCCTGGGCACTGCTAGTCTGAATTCATGCACGGTAAAGGGTAAAATGCATGCACATGGAAAAAGTAAGCACATGTTTCCATTAGACAGAAAGATCCGTCTGTCCGGAGGACTCTTTATATTTTGCCATTAACGCTGTCCTCCGTATACGGAGGGGATCCGTGAAGCCAGACGCAGTCTCCGCGGAACATTCCCCGACGGACAGATACAGACCGATCTTTCGGTCAAATGTTTCCATGTGCTTGCAAACACCACATTTCATTCCAGCTGGCAATCATTTTCAAATTTTGCTTCACATATCACTAAATTTGGCATATACTCAAGCATAAATGATCTAAAGTTCCTCATTTTTATACAACTGTCTACTAATTAAATAGTCTGACAAATTTTCGCTTTTTCGATAAAAAGAGATCATTCTTGTTAAAGAGGTCAGCAGCATTTATCATTGGGACGATTTGTTTACCAGTGGATTTGTTTAAGGCTCCATATACACAAGTGTATACTCTAATTGATTTTCTTTGCTTCCTGTCACCATGTTTACGATAGAATAGAAGGTATTCATTGTAATTTCGTTTTTCAGAAGTAGGGAGAGCACTGTCGCGACTCAAAGACAGTATCGGCAGGTGTTTGACTTTACACAGATACATTGTACTGCCAGAGGCTGAATAAAGACTAGTTGTGACAGTGGAATTTCTCATGAATAAAATGAAGCATTCAAACCCTGGCCATTGTTCAGGACCATTGTCAGGGTGTTAACCACACACTCCCATACACACCCATTGACCCCTGTGCAAAGTGAGATTTTGTACAGAGGGTTGAAAATTGAGCAAAATCTGGAACCTAACTGTGAAATTAATCATGGATTTCATGAAACTGATTTATGCTTTCATATTTAAACCACCTTCAACCAAATTGTACAGTATTCAGCTATCACTCATATCAATGTCAGTGTTATCTGATATATAATTTATGAATTATCAAGAATCAAAAGTGGGAAATGTTTTTTGAAACACCTAGTATGTGTGTGCTCATGACTAAATGTGGTGGCAGCTTGCGTACTTTTGCCACTAAAAAAAATATACATGTATATATCTATGACAGGTATGGCTGCTTTCTTGCGCATGTGTACTTTAATATCAACTCGAGATTTTATTGTAATCCTTTGTATTCCTTTCGTTAAAAGACGTGTATAGAGTCAGAGACACGATTTTTATTTGTTGTTTTGATATTTGTTATACTGTCGATTTTTTTCCTTTTTTTTCAAATTGTTACTGCAGCTGACCTGGAATTCCTTGCCACTGGTGTGATACAAGTTTATTGCATTCAATAATGAAAAGCAGCTGATACTGATCAAGCCATTCTGAAATAAATAAATATATTTAATGATAGCAACAACTCCGCTATTGAAAGAGAGTCACAATGGTCACGTCACTATCGTATATTTTATTATTTATTAGTGATAAATGTGTTTGTTTTTTTCTGGGCACCACAGGTACTTTGCATCATTATACTCTCAAATTGCCCATATTTCTTCCTCTCTTTTAGATATGAGTGGCGACATAATGATTTACTGAGGTACATACACAAAACATTTCTTGAAAATCTGTTCAATGGGAACGTCTACACCTACACTGATTTAAAAGGACATTCAATTGCCGGGGGCACCGTACCTGCACATATTCCCACCACAAGTTTTCGCCCAGATTTACTTATTTTGTGGGAAGAAGAAAAAAAAAATCACGATTGTTGAGTTAACTGTCCCCATTGAAACCAACCTCGAGGATGCACATCAAAGGAAAGTAGAAAAGTATAGTTCAATCGTGCGGGACACCCAGGATAAGAGTTACTCCGTGTCATTCTATGCGTTAGAAATCTGGGCAAGGGGACTCATTATTCCGGGTAACAATTCTGAAAACAGCAAATTCCAAAATTCGTCCAAATGATTTCTTTCAGATACTTTCTAAACTCGCCATACCTTCCTCTTTACGATATTCTAAGCCAGAAAAGAGAAAGCTTTTAGGGAGGTACGGTACCTAGATCCGTAGGGCTTCACAAGCTGATATTCACACCCATTATGTTTTCGCGACGAAGTGTCACCGGAGGCAATATGCATGTCTATCCGTAACCGTTTTTATGCGGTGATTTCAGAATATTGTTTGAGATATGTATTGAAATAGATTTTTCTTTTTAAATTTTAGTATTAGCCGCAGGTTTAAGGCGTATACGTAGTACACTACATTGATTAAGTTTCGTTTCTGATGGAAAGGGGAGGGAATCTCGGGTCACAAGGTCACAGGGTGTTAAATGGATAAATAATACGTCTGGAAAGTTGAGTTTATATCTTTTGCCTTGCGAACACAAGGTAATTGTTTGTATTTTGTTTTAAATGTGTTTTGGTGGTAAAGGTTTTAATTACATGTATTTTTTTTTTAACTGAGTGTAGATCGATAGTGATTTTATTGAGAAAGAGTGGGCCATGGGTAAAGGCGATAGCCGAACAATGTAGAATTTTGTGTTTGTGTTTCTGTATATTCTGAAATAATGGTTTATAGTCGTAGAGATGGATTTATGTATTTATCATTAGTTGGTGATTGTGGGGATTTTGGGGCACAGGGTCACGTAAAAATTAAGATAGTGAAGATTGAGATAACTGATTGATATTCGAAAGTATCATATGCATGATAATGTATCTTTTGTTGTGGTAATGTAACCTTCAACAGTTATTTCGTAACTCTAAAAACTTAAACCTGCACTTCGTATTGAAAAAACGGTGGACCTGGTTTTTGTAAATGTTCTACTCACATTGCCTTCAACTTGAATAAAGTCATGATTAAATAGACATAGTGATGATAGTTTGGATTTCCTTGAACATTAATCCCAAGCGTTCCAGTCCCCCTTCCAAAGTGTGTGTGTGTGTGTGTGTGTGTGTGTGTGTGTGTGTGTGTTTTGGAGGGGAGGGGAGTGTTTTATTTCGTTTGATTGTTTCTTTGTCGTTTTTTTATGGGAGTGGGGATGATCTCACTAACTTCTATTTGAGTCAACAATCTTGCTTAAATCCGTTCTGGTTAGGAAGTGTGTTATGTAATGTCAAAGAAACCACTCTGCTTAATAACGTTTAATAACTTTAATTTGCTTTTGACCTGTAACCCTATAAATCCCAGGGGCACATTGTTTCCCCTATCTCCATTTGCCACTCTTGCGCCTTTGAATCAATTTAAACCTAATTCGGTGACTTTTCCTAAAATTTTGTTGCGAATACTTAATAACTTAGGTATGACTGATATTGCTGGTTGCCATGTCAACCCTAAGCTAACAACCATGTCAGTCAGATTTTGCATGTTTTTCTGTTCATTTCATTTCAGTTAACGAATGAATAAGTGAGTGAGATAGGGTTTTCATGGCTATCGTTTACTGAAAGACCAAATTATGAAGGGTTGTGAATGGTTGTGAAATGGTCTTATTTTTTTTCATGTGACAGTCATCAAACCTCTAGATGTAATAGAGGTAATTGATAAAAACAATATTTTCCAGAAATTATTCTTTTATTTGGGTCATTTTGGATCTTTCACCCAAGTTTTGCCTGTAGTGTCACTTGTTTATCACATTATTCATGTGGTTACTAGACCCTTTGCCAACTGTACTTTCACAAATGCGCTCTACTCGTAGCTGCCTTTGCCGAAGACTGTCTGCAGAGCCATCCGGCGGAACCTGTCATTTCTTTTATCGTTAGAGGGCGTTAATATTCTGGGAAGGAAATTAGTACAACCCGACGGTCTGGAATCCAGACTAGTTGTAAGGCTGGTTTGATCCGGAAGTGGTGCACCCAAGGCCAATTCTTCAAAAGATCTAAGAGCGAGAGTAGCATTACTGGTTGTGGCTTTATTCAAATTAGTAATTTAGATACAGTAAACCTCGGATAAGTCGACGTCGAATGAGTCGAAAATTACTTAACTCGAAGCAAAATAAAAAGTCCCGATTTTTCCGTATGTATTTTCTCTAAGAAATATTTGGATAAGCCGAAGTACGAGAGTCGAATTTCGGCTGTGTCGAAGTATAACACTCAGTCCCTTTTGTACAAAATACACGTAGTTTACATCACTTGAGCCGAAGAAGATTTGTCTGGCATTCTCATTAACATTTAGAGGAGAACAAAAAAATCGGCATGTCGCAGAACCCCGTCCCTGACCTGCTGCAGGTAAGCATGCACACTCACCGTACCGCTCCGCACACATGTCGAATGTACATACACATGTATACATGTATACACACAGCACATCGATCCATACTTTATCCATACACACAGCACATCCATACTTTATCCATGTCAAGCCAGAACTCCTTGGTCAACCAATCGCTGCTTTAATATTTTAGTGACAGGCCAAGTGGGCGGAGCTCGTTTGTGCGTGCCCGGCTGGCTGTATAGTTTTGTTCAATGGAGGTGGGATGGGCCTGGGAGAGTGTTTGTCTCAGGGTAGGCTGACAGAGATGGCTAGCTATATTGCACCATCCAGGCCATAGACATAGCACATGCACATTGCCACATTAGCGCAGACATTCTCAGAACTACGTTTAACTACTAGTATTGATACAAATTCCATGTTCAATTTAGAACAAAATAAGAACATTATCTTCAAGAACAGACAAATTTGAATGCAAACACACTCACGCACGCACACACACACACACACATGCATGCAAATGTACTATAATACAAGTACATAACTGTGAGTCGAAAAAAAAATCGACTCTCGCGAGAGTCGAATTTCACTTAAGTCGACACATTTTTGTCAGTCCCGAGAGCTTCGACTCATGCGAGGTTTACTGTATATGAATTAATTCAACTATTAACTGATGATAAATCAAGTTCATGTGTTAGGTATGTTGGCAATGTGTTTCTTCAACTTGAGGGTGTAAAGGTGGCAAGTTGGGTGCATTAGCACTGTACCGAATTATTATGGCATATGTGATATAGTATTTGTTTTAAGGGTGCGTGTATGATGGGGATTTGCTTCAGGGAATTTTTTTATTATTATTATTTTATAATGCAACGCCAATGACGTGAGCATGCGTTTGACATCACAGAATTGCAGTTTACTTTTGATTTTTCGTAACAACAACGACAAAAAAAAAAATCATAATTTTCTCAGGTTTGATCCGAATGTCCTCAAACATAACACATTTTTTTTTCTGCTTCTTATACATACACAAATTAATTTTCAAGGTGTTTTCACCTTTAACTCAGTCAAAGGCAATGTCAACAGGAAGGGGAATCTGTCTGTTCGGTACCCGTTAAACTTCCATCCCTTTATCACGTTGTTAATTGTTTTATGTTTAGTTTTGTTGTTGTTTTTCCCCCAAGATTCCGGACGGAAGAGGAGGCGCTGACAATCGCGAACAGCGCGCGCGTCGGACTGGCGGGCTACTTCTACTCCAACGACATCGGCCAAATCTGGCGGGTCGCCGAGCGGATGGAAGTCGGCATGGTCGGGATCAACGAGGGCCTCATCTCCTCCGACGTGTCGGCCTTCGGCGGGATCAAGGAGTCGGGAATGGGGCGCGAGGGATCCAAGTACGGCATCGACGAATACATGGAGATCAAGTATGCCTGCTTCGGCGGTGTGTGAGCACGCGGGTCCCCTCCTCTCACTGGGGCCCGTTTTCATTGAGAATGACTGCAGTACTCTGTGAATTGCATTGATGCCGGTTTGCCACGGTAATGACGTCACTGCCTACAGCTGATTGGTCGATTTCCGACTGTTGTCATGGCAACATCAGTTATTTTCACCGCAACTTACAATTCTGTATACCTCTTTATGAAACAGGCGTCAGATTTTTCCCAATGTGTTTTTCGGAGGTGAAATCACTTGTTTAGCATTATGTACATATACCTAAGACCAGACTTAATTAACGTTCCACATGGGGGAACAATTTATGTAGAGAACTTGATTAGAAAAAAAAATACTGTATTACGGATTATGATTATAAACTTAACTTACTCAAAGATGTAAGTTAAACACATATACAAGTGTTTGAGAAAAATAGTGTACTAAATTGTATTATAATTGTATATCATGGAAAATAGATCATATGCTTTGTTGTTATATAATTACTCTGAATATATGATGTGAACGAGACAATGATTACATTATATATTTTTGATATCGTTATCAGTCATGCATGGTAAGGTTTACTAATTGAATCTTGAAGAATATTGCACTTTTAAAGCGTGTCGTGAAGAAGTTCCCGTTATTTCGATGTAAATTGAATTAATTCAACAGTCATAGAGCAAGTTTGCATGTAAACATTGGCTGAGGGAATTTTGGTCTAAATTCCTCCAAAAGTTTGTAAGCGAGAACACATCACACTTGAAACTTGGCATTGAATCGCATTAATTGAAACCGAGCATTCTTATTTTCTTCTCCTTTTTTGCGTTGAACAGAAACAATCTCTTTTACGCGTTGACCAGTTAGATTCAAATAAGCAGGGCTCATATACAGTATTTGCTAAAATGAGCTTTGTTCGACATGGAACGCTGAATATTCGTGGTCTGTGATACATTTGATCGTGTTTGCTTTAAACGTTTTTAAGTCGGGTATGAATAGGAATAGAATGACAAAATGGGAACCAGATTTATTTTTTAGAGATACGACAGAGTGAAAAAAATGAAGGAAATTGACCGAATCTTCCAAAAGAGTGACGCAAAACCCCGCGCAGTTGTTTTTAATGGATGAATACTTTTATTTTAGTGATCATTTTGAAACTATATGAATTAAGAACCTGGTATTTTGGTCATTTTGCATGAAATCATCGTCATCACTGATTTGTTATAACGTTGCTAGAGTAACTGACACAATGAAGACATAACAAAATAATGTGATACGGATTTCACATGGACCTGACATGGACATAAAAGCAGATTTTGATCAAAAACGTCTCCGTTAACCGTGCTCCCTCTGAACACATGATATGCCATGATTTCCTTGGTAATCATCATTATTGCGCAATAAGTTTGAAATGTATATGGGACTACTAAATCCTTTTCAACACATAGATTCATTGAAACATAATATGTTTATTTTCGTCGTTATATAAAATGATGATCTTTTTATTTTCATCGTACGTGGTTTTGCATGCAAACTTTCTGAATACAGTAGTTCTTTATACAATGTATCATCATCGTGACTGGTATATTTGTCATAAAATCCGTGGTATATGACCCTTGCCATGCTAAGTTGTATACTGTAAGAAACTTCGTATCGAAGCTGCATATAACGAAAGGGACGCAAGTGTTTTCGAGAGCTGAAAAAAAAGTATGTCCACATAAGAAAAATCTTTATACAATAATTTGTATATTGTATAAATCGCTTAGACGATAGTATACGCAATAAGTGCACAGTAGCGAACAAAACTCCGAGCCAATAAACATTTCGCCCCTTTCCATCTGAGAAATATATGACTACTTTCCTTTGAATTTCATGGTCATGATGTGTAAGCGGAAGCACTTTAATACATCAACATGAAATCAGCATGAAATCTTCCGTGTAGATTCATGCATAATGGTAGAGAAACAAACACAACAGCACACACACCATCATCTAGGCTTGTACCGTATGTCCCAAAATAATTACAATGGGGCCGTACGCAATGATATCTGTAAAAATATTGCATCAATCTAAATACAAATTCAGGGTTTGAAACTATAACTCATTGCCCACATCTTACAGAAAACCCCATTCGATTTGCGTCAGTGGTCAAAGAGAAATGAGGAATTTTGTAGAGGATGTCGGGAATCTCTTTTGTCCAAGTTCTGTCTATTGTTCACACACAAAATCATCGAAGTGCTAAACTTGGAAGAATCAGACTCATGACATGCTTTACTACAATCCCCATTTCTCTGTGACCGCTTAACCAAATCGAATGGGGATTTCTGCAAAATAGAGCTAAGATGTTATATTTTAAGACCCTGAAGTAGCATTAAAAAAAAAAATCATGTTGGATGTTATCAATGCGAAAATCTGATTGTAATTTTTGTGGGACATATACTGCAGTATGTCCCTCAAAAATTACAATCAAATTTTCGAATTGATAACATCCAAAATGATCGACCTGTCTAAGTGCTACTTCAGGGCCTTAAAATATAACATCTTAGCTCTATTTTAAAGAAAACCTCATTCAATTTGGTTAAGCGGTCACAGAGAAATGTAGATTGTTGTAAAGCATGTCATGAGTCTAATTTTTCCAATTTTAGCAATTCAATGCTCTAGTGCGTGAATAATAGACAGAACTTGGACAAAAGAGATTCCCGACATCCTCTACAAAATTCCTCATTTCTCTTTGACCACTGAAGCAAATCGAAGGGGGTTTTCTGTAAGATGTGGGCAATGAGTTATAGTTTTATACCCTGAATTTGTATTTAGATTGATTCACTATTTTTAAAGATATCATTGCGGGGGGTCCCGTTGTATTTTTTTTTTTTGGACATACTGTATATGTAGTTGTTGTGTGTTAGTGTTTGTTGGGTGTGTGCGTGTGTGTTTGTGTTTCATGTGCATGGTCGCTTTAAGCAGGGAGGTTTTAGTCTCACCTCCCTGCTTTAATTAAGCAATGGATCCCTATAGCGCCTTCAAGGTTGGTATGGAAATTGTGTTAAGACTGAAGTGAAGTGTACATATGATTTTATATTTTTGTAAGTCTGCCCGGAAAAGTGAGAACGGGATAGTGTTTTGGAGCCAGAAATAATATTTCCCTCGACCTTTAATCAGTTGGCAATTTACAAAATACATGTATTATACCTTGTTATCAAACTTGCACTTACCTTCCGAGGTTTTTTTCTGATTTGACCAAGGTATTCTGACTCGTTTTAGATCAAACGGAATCCTTCTATTTATAATACTATCACCCTACCCATAACCCTTGTCTCTTATATCTGATTTTTCCAGGAAAACAAAATACGTATATGCAACAATCGTTTTATATGTATCTGTTTGCAGCGTATATATATAAAAACTGTCCATACCCCACTCCCTCTAACACACACACACACACACACACAGAGAGAGAGAGAGAGAGAGAGAGAGAGAGAGAGAGCAGGTTTCGAGAGATCATTTACTGGTATTAATGGGAAATCATCTGATAGTGATAATGGTGTGCGAGGCGATACGATAGACGGAAATAACGAGGGGTGACAAGAAAATGCTCCCCGACAATATTGCTCCGAGAGTTGCCACAAATGCTAGTACTCCGTGACAATTTTCCTCTGCCAATTGCTCCGCCGGCATGTGCTCCCCTTTCCGGCCCCTTACATAGTTCATGGCACATTCATTCGTAATATATCTTAAGGCAGAAGGAAATGATGTCAAGGAAAATAATGTCGTATGTATTCAGAGCAATTACAATGTACTGGAATAATTGCCGGCAAATGTCGGCAGAGCAATATTGTCTGCGGAGCAATTGTCGGCGAAGCAAATGCGAACAAAGCAATTTTCTCGTAGCATTTGTCACAGAGCATTCTTTGCAATTTTTGGAGCAAGTACAATGTCGGCGGAGCATACTGAGTACATGTTATATGTCGATGAAGCATGATTCATGTCATGGAGCCCTCAAGTGGCATTATCCTAATTCGTTTAGTATAAAGAAAATCACTAACAGCTTTCTCTGTATTTATTTCCTCTGTATACTATACAGATATCATGCCCCAGTCACATAGACATCCACGATCACCCCGGACCACCCCGGATCTGATCCGGGGAGAGATCAGTGTTGACGCCGGGTGGCCAACACGGCAACTTTTGCAGGTCAAAAACATCCGGCGTCATCCGGGGATTGCCGTGTTGGCAGAGCAATCCGGGGTGGTCTGTGTGGTTGCCGTGTGGCTGCCGTGTAGCTGCCGTGTTGATCCGTGTAGCTACCGTGTTGATCCGTGTAGATGCCGTGTTTGTCCGTGTAGACGCCGCGCTCTTCCGGCCTTATCCGTGTAGCTGCCGTGTTGATACCGTGTGTACAGTCATACCAAAATCCCGGATCTCCCCGGACATCCCCGGATTTCCCCTGATCACCGTGTAAATCCTTGAGCATCCGTGTTTATATGTGACTGGGGCATCAGGCATAACTTACTCTCTCCCTGTGTTGCATATAGAACGTAAGTATTATTTACATAATTTACGTAAGTCAATAATATCTATGTGGCTGTCTGTGCTTATAACAGCTATATGTGACATTTTCTCTCAAAAGGCAGTGAGGAACGCAGTATTGGTACAATGACGAGTCAAAAGTCGTCGTCGTCTAATTTGAAAATTTTGGCCCTTTAAAGGGGAAAATTCAATCCAAATGTAAGTTAGTGTGGAAAGAAAGAGTCGAGTAAAATATTACCAGTTCAACGGTATAAATATTTGATCGAAATCGGATGAAAAATAAGGAAGTTTTTTGAAGTTTCGCTATTTTGGGGGAAACCAATGTTGAACAGTCAATATGAATATGCAAATGACAAAGTGAGCATGTCATTCCCTCACAAATTACCATATAGTTTGTACATACAATTTTGAAATTTCCAGTTTTTCATTCAAACGCAATTTTGCCTGAGGCTCAAATCCTCATATGATCACTATTCTGAAGTTATTCAACCAGGAATAACGTCATATTTCAGACTGCAATGACAGAAACATTGAATTTCCGTCATTTTTTTTTTGTTTTTTGTACACGATCAATGGAAAATTGTGAGGGTATGACATGTTAGCTCACTCATTTGCATATCATATCCACTGTACAAGAACTGTTTCACAAAAATCAGCAAAACTTCAAAATGTCATGACTTTCTTATTTTTCATCTGATTTCAGTCAAATTTTTTCCCGTTGAACTAATATAATTTTACTCTCTTTTTTTCAGGCTAACTTATTTTTGGACTGGATTTCCTCTTTAAAGCTGACCATACATGTATTAGTGTTGTCTCTTTTGCTGACAAGGGAGACAATTGTGGTTCTCTTCTCACTGATCTTTCGTTTCTCTGTTTTTCATTCTTCGACAATGTAGCCGTCGCCGTCTGCAGACAGTTACAATGGTTATGAACTTTGTACGACATTTTAGCGCGATGTCAATAAAATCGCCGTTATCGTCGATGCGCGATAGGTATTGGATCCGAGTTGTCTCAGATCAGAGAGGGGCGGAGTCATCAGAACGAACTCAGCTGTAGGTGGTTGGGTTGAGGGTATAATTGAATGTGACCCATCACTCCCCGCTTGCGTACCTCGTACGGTAGCTGTGAACCAGCAGAGCTCAGTGCCTGGTAAGTAATCTGTGTCAGTTTAAATTGTCTGAGTCCAAGTTCAAAGTTATGAATGCGCACATGCGACGAAATGGAAAACCCTAATTGTAACACTGTGCGTTTCAATGATATATCTCTTGCCAACCACATGGCACAGGTAATATTTTGTTGCACTAATACAACAATGAACGGCAGGGGTAAATCAGCGTAGATCAGTCAATCAGGAAAACGACTGATAACTGCGACCTTGTGGGAGATCAAACAAGGAATCTTATAGGGATTGGCTACGGGTCAATGTTTCTAAATAAGACCGTTTGTTTTGATGACACACTCGTATGTAGTTCTGTAGGACAGGCGGAGGAGTATAGTATTTCAGATGTGTGTGATATGTTGCCCGTCAGTGCGTGTGAGGGTTGTTCCCGCTAAGTGTGATTTGTGGTTGATAGAGAAAGACTTACAGTTCATCAGGGAGGTGGAACCATCTCCCTGATGATAATCCAGAAGTCATCATTCATTGGAGAGGCCCATCTGCAACCCACGCGAGATATGTTATGTATCATAATTTTGACTGTGTCAAAAAGTCTAGCTGTTTTATCAAATTGTGTTAGTTCTCTATTTTGTCATCCATCCATCCATCCCAGGAAACCGTATAATGATCCTATAAAAGGTGATATGGGTCCTAATCAGAAGGTTGAGTGAGAGCTATAGACCTATCGTGTGACCAGTCTTCTTCTTCTTCTTCTTGTCCTCCTTCATATTTTCTTCTTCTTCTTCTTCTTCTTCTTCTTCTTCTTCTTCTTTATAACTTTTATTCTATTTTCGTTTTACTTTTGCCAAAACGACCAACTTTACTTTTTACCATGCGTCAGCATGGTCGGTTCATATATATATATAGTACCAACGAATATATAATACGCTCGTCTGCCCTCGTGCAGGCTGTCTATTGCAATATAGATTACATCGCAATTGTGTACAATCCAGTTGGCTTGTTGGCCTGGGAATTTTGCGAAAAATGGCAGCCGCAGAAAGTAAATCATATTTTGAAATAATGCATATTTACTCGATTGGGCGTTATGATAGAATAATTTACCCACTTACTTTGGAACGGTCCAAAGCACTCTGCTTCGCCTCAAGTGTTTCCGACTCAATGTTCCAAGGTTACTTTCTGGTGGATAATTCTTATTAACGCTCTGTTTAATGTGCAATATTTGTATAATATTATCCGAGCGGCAAGCTCAACTTGTGATAAATTGTCAGTTTGAAAAGCGTCATTGGGCCAGATCTGTCGTTGGTGGTTGTTATATTCGCAGTGCTGATGGTTGAGATACTGGTTGTGGTATCAATGGTGTTAGTTGGACCGATGGTGGTGGTGGTGATGGTGGTGATGGTGGTATATTTTATGGTAGTGACAATAGTTGTAGTGGCTTGGTTGATGGTAGAAATTGTGGTGAGAAGGGTAATGATGATGGTGTTCATGTTGTTGTTGTTGTTGGTGTAGTGGTGTTGATGGTGGTGTTGATGATGTGACAGTGGTGTTGATGGTGGTGTTGATATTGATGTTGTTGTTGGCATAGTGGTGGTCCTTGCTGTCGATTTTAATGTTTTACCTTGTTATTCCAGTCTACCTCTCATCAAACAGATGAAGCACCCATTGGTGTGCAATATTTTTTATGAGCGTCCATCAAATTTGATGAATATACATGTACACATCATGGACAATTATTATTCATGTTCCGTCCTCCTTTCGACTTTCCTATAAGATCGTACAAAAAAGCATCACTCTTTAATTAGCAACTATACGAGAGCTTGTGTTAAAGTATTATGATCGATTGCTTATTGGCATAACTGTGAAATAATTCTAACACAGTGTAATAGCCTTTCATTTTCAGTCGATAGAAAACAGGATATTCAATCGGAGAGATCGAAGCAATGATTAATTTTCATCACGTCCCGAGGATTTTTTACATATCTCACTATATTTCAAGAAAAAACAAACCACCCTTCTGTAACGCCATCCCTTTCTGATTTTGTCCGATATAATAGAAATTTCACTGTTTCTTCGGTTTGTATGAGCCAACATGAAATCGATGTAGTTTCTCTTTGACCCCTTCTATGCCAATGAGTCAAATATGCACAAAGTTCACACACATACCTGTGCACAGGAAATTGATGTGGTCCGCATAGGCTTAAGGAGGTCATATTGGCATGACCCCTTGTTTCTGCTCAGGTGTCCGGAGTACGAAAGACGTGATAAAACTAAGCAACAACGACAAATGTTTGCTTGTTCGTCCTGTATAAGGAACGTGCATAAGATATAGGTAGGCCTACATGTCTTTACTCCTACGTTTACCTTAAAGGGATGGTACAGTATTGGTGGAGATGAGAATTGGGCTTTTAACTTTTTGCGAGATACCAAAAAAACACTTATGATATAGTACAGAGCATAGCATTTTAAGAGGAATTCAAAGTTCATTTGATGAAAATCGGGTTTGGAATGACTGAAACATCCAAAAACAAAGTAAAACAAAGCAATCGTAATAAAGTGTGAGTCCCACACTTTATTAGAATCGCTCTTTTTTGGATATCTCAGCCATTTCAAAACCAATTTTCATCAAATAAATGTTGAATCCCTCATAGAATTAAATACTCTATCATATTTCATGAGGCTTTTTATTATCTCACCAAAAATGTTAGAAACCTGAAATTAGTTCTCAACCAAAACTGTATGATCCCTTTAAGTACATTGTATTTTTTTTTTTCATCAGAGCCATACTTGGATATAGCCGCCATATTTACGACTATATTTCCTAAGTACTGCGGTCTGTCTATTTCATGCATATGGCTCTCTATCTATCTGTTGTTGTTCCAACCTATCTATCAATCGATCTATCTGTAACGTCGCCTATCTCCGTTCACTTTCTTTAGTCAATGGCAGGCAATATAGTATTCGTTTGCGTTTCAAATTCATTCTAGGAATCCAGACGCCAGTGCCGGTCTAATCGTACAAGATGGCGGACAAGAATCCTCTTATTCGCGAGAAGGCGTTCATTGGCGGAGAGTGGGTTTCGGCGAAGTCGGGAAAGACCTTCGAGGTGCTCAACCCCGCCACGGGAGAGGTGGTCGCCAACGTGGCCGACACCGATGCCGCGGACACCGAGGCGGCCATCCAAAGGGCGTACACAGCCTTCCAAACTTGGAGGGAAACCACTTCGAAGGTTGGTTTATATGCAACTCTCGCACATTATAGGCCTACTCGAATCTTGCTCCCTCGAAACTCACTCCTTGGGGTCAGTTTCTATGATTCCAAACTATGACTTTCCCCCTTAAAAAAAGTTCAGGAATCAGTCTAAATGTCGTACATTTTTTATTCAGAACAGATGCTACACCTTTGATTATTGCTCCAGTCTTACGGATACGTTATATAGAAACTACTTCAGGTGTCATTCCAGACATCGCTCGTTACTGCACTCTTGGTCACTCATATACCGATTAAATTTCAGGGTTAGTCCGTTGATAACATTAACTACTTATTTATAATGTTTTGTTCACTCTGACAACGCACTTCTTTGTCAGTGTACACACCACACCCTTTTCATCACTCCAGTCTTGCTCCGTAGTTATGAAACTATACTTTCGAGTGCAGTCCTGAATACTGTTCCTAAAACTCGTTTGTCCACTTCTCATTTACGGGTCGACGACTCCGCATACGATAATGTTTGTATGTGTCTGTCAGATTCTGTATATCATCAGATGGCAAAATGTTATCTCTCGCAAAACAAGGTCAAAAAGTGAGACATCTAGAAGACATTACAGTGATACCAAATTGAAAACATTTCGACCTGTGTTAATCCGCGAGATCCGACGTTTCCACACCTTCCTTTGACCTGATTCGAAGTTAGACGCCATGTCCATATATTATACGTTAAAGCGCCATTTTAGTTTCATAGTGTAGCCAATGTTTGTGTGTTCGTTTTAGCACTTGGGTCTGAAAAGAATGCACACACACACATCACACACACACACGCACACACACAGATGCTCTTTATAAAGGAATATGGCAAGATAACGATTGCAAAAGGTGGAACTTGATCCTAATTATGTTATGTGTATTATTAACAGAGGTGCAGCGGCGAGTTTTTATCGAAATAAATCTGTTCGGGAGGTAAACGTAGGCCTATTCATGCGTAGGTTACTAGAAGGAACACGCCTGGCTTCATACGACAAATTCTACGCAAAACAAAAGACTCCCCAAACAATTATTAATCTGCATGTCCTCCATTGGTCTTGACCTTCATCGAATCGTACGAGATATTGACCAATGAACGGTCAAACACAACAAATATTGTTCCACGATTTTGCTAGGTAATACTAGTAGTACTAATTTCGTCAAGTCACGATGAAATGTTGACTCTTCGTTGGGAAAGCAGCCAGGTCGTGGTGTTTATTTTGCATAGTAAGTACAAGTGTATAATGTTGACATTCTCCTGGAAGTGTGTACGGAAAGGTCGAGGGTGCATCCTGGCATTGGAGCCCATGAGCTCCTTTATCACATTATTGTATTGAGCGTTTCATGTACAATCAAGTGTAGATTTTGTGTGTGCATCTACTGTGTATGTGTGTGTGTGTGTGTGTGTGTGTGTGCGTGCGTTGTGTGATAAAGTCCCGTCTACTGCTGTTTGACATGGCACTATAAGCCTGATTCAGGTCATTATGTCCCCATGTTTCCACGGCTAACGCTGAAATGCATGATCTTGTCTATCTGTATTGTTTAAAATCGTGTATGCTAGGTCTTCAATATGTTATGCACATGTGTATCATTCAAAGACTTGCAAAGAATATTTAACAGATGTCACATACTGACGGCTTTTTCAAAATACGAAGGGTCTTTAAGTTGATGTCGTTTATCATTATTGAGCAATTTAAGATCTTTATAAAGATATGCAATGGTCAATTACTCAAGCAATATATGCCAACCTCTATATCACCATCTAATTGCTGGTCGTATACACTGTATCATGGAGTGAATTGACCACCACCTGTACCATTAGGCCTACAGGATGTGTTCAACATTGTTCATTGTTTGCTTGTCATATTTTGTTTTGTCTTCCTTTGTGTTTTGTTTGTACGATGCAGGAGAGGGCGGCCATTTTAAAGCGTCTCGGCCAACTGATGGATGAAAATGTCGAAAACCTCGCAAAGATTATTACTGTTGAAAACGTAAGTTCACAGAGGACAGGATTCTGGGACGGAACGATTGCAGTCACGTGACATTGTTAATAAATTGGTGAGGTTTTTGAACCTCCAATCCCATTCTATTAATATTCAATAATACTTGACCCGACGTTTTCACCGCCTCTTGTTTGGTGAACGTGGAACTGGCAGTTAAGGTCAAACACGATGTTATCATGTGGTCCCTATACAATTCATGCATGCCTTGCGTATATTTTGTGGGTCTTGCGAAGATAAGAAGGTGGGAGCTTTCCACCTCCCTGTAAAGTCCAAAGTTGAAGTGCAAGTGGGTAAACTTTTTTTTTTTGAGGGGGAGGGTGGGCTCTTCACGCAGTGATTCCACTGAATTGTTAAACTAATATACAGTAGTATATTCTTACCTGCATTTTATAACATTATAAAGGCCGAAGTTCTTGGATGTCAGCATTGCATATAGGTTCGGGGTCTAAAGTTTGGTGATACAGGACCATTTGACGAAAAGAAAAAAGAAAGGCGCAGTATAATAACAACGGACTCTGTATTAAGTTAATATTCTTCACTAACGGTGCATACTTGATAACAGACGTCATTCGTTTTATTCCATTATTACTTTCAATTATCCTTTTATGGGAAAAAATGAAATACGTAACGTATTTCATTTTCATTTAATCAATTCATTTCCATATACGCATAATACAAAATTATTGCTGTCCTATCTAAATTACTGAGCAGTGTATTATGTATACGGATATAAGGTGCTAAGAGTGTAATGTCACGGTTGACTTTGGATTGGCCGTAGATAAAGTTTTAACAAGGTTGAGCGAAAGCAAAATTAGGTTATAACGCTCTTTTGATTTATATCGTTGTTCGTTCTTCACGAATATTCATACAATGAATTATCTTAACAAAGAAGGATAGTATGAGTGACTGCTTTGCAATAGCTTTAGTCATTGAGCATGTAATTCTTAAAATGGTGTATCCAGGCCTACATGGGAATGAACTGTGGTGCCTACAAACAAGTGCATTGCATGCCATAAACGACCATACAGAGAGACACTTGTGCGAATGTACTATATACGAGAACTCACTTTGGATCTTTTGGATAGGTAGACCTCCCAAACATATCCTGTGTTTTAATCGGAATCTGTGTATACATAGGGTGGACTTAGGAAGAGTTCTCAAAGAGAGCATGTTTAAACTTTGGGGTCATTTTGAGAAACTCGTGGAAGCTGAGCTCAGAAGAGTTTTAATCGTATACGATTGTAAATTATTTCAAAAAGTGGAAAAATTAGGCAAAGAAAATTGGGTTTCATCGGGATGGAATCACATTTTCGTTGCTCAATTCCATTGAGATGGAATCCCATTTTCTTTGCTCAATTTTTCCACTAATAACTTATATTTATTTCTGTTAAGTTTCCTTCTGTTTGCGTCTGTTATTTCAAAAAGAAGAAAAAAATTAAAAAAAATACTATTCCATCCATATTAGCGCTTTGAAAACACAAGATATTTACCGCCGCACATTTCTGTTCTCTCCTTAGGGCAAGAAGATGATGGAATCGACCAATGAAGCCAGGGGTGCTTCCGGTTTCGTCAAGTACTTCGCGGAGGAAGCAACGCGCACTGTCGGGGACGTCCATACCAACCTGCAGAAGAATAAACGGGCCCTGGTGATTCGACAGCCAGTGGGCGTGGCTGGTCTTATCACCCCTGTGAGTACCCTCTGGATTAATGTTTTCAGATGCCAATATGGAGATTCACTGTATTACCAAAATCGTGACAAATCATTATTAAATGCCGGAAGCTAGTGTCAAAAGTCTGATACTCGTCATAATATATCCGTTTTCATTTTAAAATCGGATTATGATACTGCTCACAGATTCTAGAACGGAAGTTTCACAAAATCAAGGAAAAATAATCAGACTAACCATTAATTCCGTGTATGAGTACTTTAACAATGGATCATGATGTGCTGTTCATAGTATACTGAGAGGTGATGTTTGTTGTTACTTATAGCCTTATATCACCCAAAATTACCCCGTAATCTTTCAGTTGTATTTCAGTGGTATATAAGCTGCTAAGACTGAACTTTTCACACCTAGGCTTTGGTGAGAATGACATTTTTATCAACAATTAAACGTGATGTGTGATTTACCTGTAGGAATGTAGTATTTCGTTGCACGCTCGATGCCCAACAGAGGCTCAAGGAAGAAGCAGTCATACACTGAAAAACATTAACGCAACTATTGAAGTGTGTTCTTGGCTGTGAAGTGTCGTTAAAATAAGTCCTCTGGCGACAGAGTTTGATAACGTTATACTGTCATGGTGCTTTCCAGTGGAACTTTCCAATGGAGATGATCACGAGGAAGGCCGGAGCGGCGCTCGCCGCGGGATGTACCGTCGTCATTAAACCCTCAGAGGACACGCCCCTTTCAGCACTCGCCCTTTGTGACGTAAGTCCGGTTCGACACGACCAGGAAACAATATTTTCCTCTTTAATTTTTTGAAGTCACCATAAGGTTCATACGAGAAGATCGGAAACATTTGCTATATTGAAAATGTCCATAGCTGAGGAAAAGCAAACAGGAAGAACTCAATAGTAGGCCTATAAATGTATTTATGATCAACCTTGTGCAACAGATACGAGATACGAGATACATTGTATAATGATAATAATAATAATAACAATAATAATAATACATTCCATTTGTAAGGCGCTTAATACAATATTTCTAAGCGCAAAGGGAAAGACGAAAGGAAAATGAAAAACGAGAGATAACAGATAGATCAACACAAGTAAGAATCACAATGTCATGTATGTTAACGAAATGATTTTTAAAGCGTGATCACGGGGCTTACTATTACTGTCACGCATTGTGATATGATAATATTGATAATAGTGATAGAGATAGTGTTGATGTTCGTGATGAGAAGGAAAATGATGGTGATGATGATGACGATGTTGAGTACATCTAGACCAATGAGAGATGGGATTCTTCTTCTCCCCATCATAGTATTCATTACTCTTATTATCATTTGCCATTTTCAACCCTCTCCCGTAAAGAGTATGGAGACACTACAGTAGTGATGTGTGCTATATAAGCACTGTAGTATTATTATAATGTAAAAAAGGAGTTACTGATGAAGAAAATATCAAACTATGATAATTGAATAGTGATAAACAAACATGATGTTATTCATGATAATGCTAACAACAACAATGAAATCTAACAATTTTCTTTGCGATAAATAAACTTAATACTTTTCAATAGCTCTCAATAAGGCAGTATTGGGGATATAATCAGTATAGTTCGACGCCTCAGGGACCTTTGTTAACGATTTTATCCCCCCCCCCCCATCACCCTATTGTTTATTCAATCTCAGATGATGAAGGAGGCTGGCATCCCAGACGGTGTCTTCAACGTCGTGCCATGTTCTCGCGCCAACGCTCCGGCTGTCGGCAAGGTGCTGTGCGAGAGCGAGCTCGTGTCCAAGATCTCTTTCACTGGATCGACAGCCACGGGCAAGGTGGGTATGATGCGCACCAGTTTTTAGCTCACATCCTCCAATTGCACTATGTACATCTAGGCTCTTTAACTTATTCTTTATCAATGTGTGAAAATATCAATCACGTCTCATGTAGTATCATACAGCAGCTATTCAAACAGGATGCTGAAAGAGGTCTTAGAGTTGATTTCTCGATAAGTTTTTACACGTTGGCAGTTACTTCAACCAGCGGAACGGTTTTTTTTTTTTTTTTTTTCGCAGAATGCATTGGAAAACATATAGGGTATAACCACTTTTCTTTTATAACCTCGGAAGTGGCACAAGTAAAAACATAGAATGTGGTTAATGTAAGTTATATCAGCAGAGCCGATAAAACATTGTTTGTTAGCTGATGAAACCCGGAAGTAGCACCAGAAAATATAAACTGGTCCTCCCCCCCCCCCCACCCTCTTTAGAAAACGTGGCGTCAGCCATGTTCTATATACAACTAGCGTAGGTCTACTGGTAAATCTGAAATCTAGGGAGCCTACTCGGTCAGAGAATGCATTTTCTTTGTGTGTTTCTGTATGGCTTCAAAATGTGAAGGAAACACAATTGTTGGAGAATAAGAACAAAATGACAGCATTTAAAACATATGGCATTGCTCGTACCTAAATATGACCTTGCCGGTTATGACGTGACTATAATATATAGGCCTATATTTGTTTGCTGTAGATTCTCCTGGCTCAGTCGGCTAGCACAGTGAAGAAGGTATCTATGGAGCTCGGGGGAAACTCGCCCTTCATCGTCTTTGACTCGGCCAATGTCGATGCGGCCTCTATGGGTTGTTTCATACTCAAATTTTACGGATCAGGCCAGGTGAGTGTAGATGGACTATACATATATTCAGAGCAAAATAAGGAGAAGTAGTGTGAGAGGAGATTTTCGTTAAATTTCCCTTCAAACATCGCTGGTTTGCGTGGTCATTCCGATATTTCGCACTGGATTCTATCAGTACCCTTTACTGAACGTTCTTCCATTTACATCAACTGAAAACGACGTCAGGAACCATTGGATTCAAATGATTATCTACGGTAACATGAATGGGTGTTTGAGAAATTAACATTGTAAACTAGGACGAAAACAGACAGTCACAGATCTGAAGTAAGGGATATATTCATCGGCAAACTCGGATTGAGACTTGGCTAAAAGGTGTCAACTTCAGGGCTGGGTTGTAACACTCTGGACATGCTGGATTGTGTTTCAAGGAGGGACAGTATGCATATTATTTAGATTAATTATAGTCGAATAAGGAACTAGACGGGCAATGGCAAACTTTCTGTAATGTCTCAGGACCATGTCATCATGAATATTTTCCAAGGACAGGGCATCATAATATATCGGAATATCATTTGTTTTTCAACTTCAAAAGGGGAAAGTGACTTGTGTACTCTTCTACAAAAGGGTGACTTCATCACATTGATAAGACCTTTGTACGTATGGCAAAGTAACAAAGCTACATAAAAGTAATAATTGCAACCAATTACGAATGAACAACTGATTAGAACGCTTCTTTATTTGCTGTTGTGTGTATCATCATGGAAATTGTCTTATCTTTGACAAAAATTTATAAGGAGTTAATAGACACGGGTAGGTAAATCGGGGTGTCTCCTTTCTGATAGTTACGTCAACATGGCATTAAAACCAACCTTGGCTTGTTGCTACACCCAGGTCTGCATCAGCGCCAACAGGATCCTGGTCCAGGAAGGGATCTACGATGAGTTCTGTCAAAAGTTGGCCAAGCTTACTTCAAGTCTCGTCGTGGGCAACGGCATGGATCCAAAGACCACACTGGGCCCCCTGATCAACGCAAAGGGACTGGAAAAGGTATTAATGGATCACAGAATGGAGGCCAGATAGTCTCCATGACAACACAAATGTACTGCTTTCCTGTTGGTAGTAAGTCTGTGTTCTCCAGCATACCAGTTGGCCCGGGGTTTTTTTTCACTGTTTGCACTGTAATGACTGAGCACTGTCGGTATCTGCAAATTAACCGACTGAACTGCTCAATGGACTTAGCTAGGGAATGAAGCCATTCGTAAGCGTTTGAACTGTTTTGCTTGGATGAGACAGTACTGCTACTTGTTTCAATTAAAGTCCGACTTCAGAGTTGTACTGCTGGAAGTATATGTTTTTATTTGACTTTTTATGCACCAGAGTCAACCTTGCAGCCTCAAGCTTTCTGCAGCGCTGGTTTGTGTAGTGTAAATGACGTTGTGTGCGCCAAAAATAAAAAGATTATCCCCTTGATTGTTCTTTTAAGGTTGAGCGCCACGTTCAAAATGCCGTGAAGAGTGGCGGGAGACTTTTGGTGGGAGGCAAGCGATCGGAACTCGGCGGGAATTTCTTCGAGCCGACAGTCGTCTGCGACATTCCGAAGGAGGCGCTCGTCTGCTCTGAGGAGACTTTTGGTCCTCTTGCTTCCATCATCAAGTGAGTGACGTCACAGAGATGCTCTGCGTCCGTCACGAATTTAAATCAATTTAAACCAAATTCACAAATTTAAACCAATTGACAGTTAGCAGTCTCGTAAAGTTGACGAGAGTAAACCTATCGTATAAGAGGCGTTTGGAACTGCCGTGTTTCAAATACTTTTGGGTTATCTTTCTTCCGCTGTGAATAAGAAGGACAATTGGGCTGAAAGACTAAAGCAGAAAATATATCTTTTAAGGATTTTGAAATATATGTGAAAAGAAAAAAATGACATAAGAAATATAAAGTTTCTTCTGATAAGTACAGACTCCCTTTTGTACTACTTCTTTGTATTGCTCTGTTGGCAAATATTGTAGAGGCCACAAAGCACATGGTCTTAAACTTCATTTTCTTTCCAGCTAAACCCACTTGGCAGAAATCTCAACCCACCTCTCATCTTTCGTCCTCCACACATTATTAGCCCTTTCTAACTTATTTCAGTAAACCGGTTTCTTATCATTTATTATCATTAGGACTACCCATTAATTCATGTGTTTTCTCCCCCACTTCAACTCCATTTTAGCTAAACCACTTTAAATGACCTAATCGATAGTTACAGACAAATGAATGCCTCCCATTGCAGCGAAAATTGTGAAACTATTGGGAAGTTGCTTTTTTCATTGTCAATGTCCGTATTTTAGAAAGCAGCTCGTAATCATATTAGTATATACTTATTTGGATAACGCAATAACATTTAACGTTAAGAAATATTTGTATGAATCAAAGTTGGTACTCAGATATTGCACCATGGCAAATAAATAGTTACGAATAGAGCACTGTGTAGCTGTCAACAATGTACATGTATCTTTCAAGATGATGTTTTGTTGCCATGGTTACCCCTCTCACGCAGGTTCAAAACCGAGGAAGAAGCGGTCACCATCGCCAACAGCACGCGGATGGGACTGGCGGGCTACTTCTACTCCAACGACATCGGCCAGATCTGGCGGGTAGCCGAGCGGATGGAAGTCGGCATGGTCGGTGTCAACGACACCTTCATCTTCGACAACGCCCTACCGTTCGGGGGAGTCAAGGAGTCTGGTCTCGGCGTGGAAGGGTCGAAATATGGACTGAACGAGTTCCAGAATATGAAGGTCATTGGTTTTGGCGGAATCTGAAAATGCCCAGTTATACAAGTCGTATATCTGCAATCAAAGTTATCTGTGCTTACTTGATATCGACGATTTCTCAATGTTTGACTGATGTTGATTCTATGCTATCACTGAGTTTCGCTATTAGCTCTTCATGACCGTTCCGATATGATACACATTCTGTGCTTTCCAGGAGATGAGATGGTGAAATTTAGGGACACAGATAGCATGGGTATAGATATATAGAGAACCCCTTTAATATACACTATTCAAGGGCTGATCCAGGAATTCCGTAAAGGGGAGGCGCCTTTACAAAATTAAAGAGGGCGCATTCGCCCCCCCCCCCCCATTTTTTCTTTTTATTTCTTTTGTTTTAACAAAGAATAAAGAGGGGGCGAGCGCCTAGTGCGCGCCCCCCCCCCTCTCGATCCGCCACTGCTATTGACCAATTACATATATATGAGTAAATGCGTCTAGTTCTTGTGGACTCTTTATTAATGGAATGAATCTCGAAATACTAGATTATGAAAGCGTCTAAAAACAAAACGTCATAATGACGCAAAAAAGCCCGCAAACATTGAAGTGACCATCTTAGAGACAGGGGTATTCATAATATATTTTTAAACACACAGTGAGCGATGATAGAAAAAGCAAACCGACATAAAGAACGTTTGAGACGGTCGTTTTGATAACCCGCACACCAAAGCTGTATAAAACTATTCGGTATATAATAACGCTTAAAATTCGCATAGTGGGAGATGGAAAAGTTCTACGAAATCTTATGCATTGCATGTAAACTTGTTTCCGTGATCGTGACCAACAGGTCGCTGTGGCTGACTAATCAACATGTCGTGTGAAATGTGAGTCGTGACGGCTTACGTCCGATACATTTTTAGTGATAATAGATTTTTCGCTCTTACACTATGACAAGTACGGTTTCGGTTGTTGTTAGAAACACAACAATTATGAAGCTCGAACTTTTGATTAAGCATAGTTATCCCCCCCCCCCTATCCCCTTCGCTCTTTACACATGCACGTTCGTGTTGATACACATAATGTATCGATACTTGTGGTTTATTCCTGTCTTTCTAAAATTTAGTTGTATATTGTTTTCTTAGATCATGAAATATGCGGTTAAAGCAATGATATACACTGAGAGTATCAACCATGACACTTCTATCCACAAATTTGAAATAAACAGATTTGCGAATGAACTTTGAAATTTACGTTTTGTGTTTGTGTGTGTTGCGGACGTGTGTACTCAGCATAATTATTATGGTAGGTCTACAGAGAGCACGCAAAGGAGAGAAGAGAGAGAGAGAGAAAGAGAAAGAGAAAGGCAGACAGACAGACAGACAGACAGACAAGCCCACTGACATAGTGACCACGAAGAGAATAATAACGAAGGCTTTGTGAAGTTTCGTTGTAGTTTTATGTAGGAGTTTATCATATATATATTTCATGTAGTAGTTTGATAGTTTGATAGCTATAGTTTATATAATACATATATATATATATATATATATATATATATATATATATATATATATATATATATACATATATATATATAAACTATACAGCTGCAGAATAGCGCTGAAAATGACCACATATTATTATGATGTACTATGTAAAAGAAGCACAGAGGACGTGTTAAGTTGGTGTTCCGCAATGTCAAAATCATGTGGTTGCGACAGAGCAACAATGATCTGATCGCATCATGTTCGCCGTTTATGCATGGTATCCCATTTATTGGAAATGTAGACCTTAAAGGGGGATGGTAGTCTTGGTTGAGATGGGTCTTCAGGTTTCCAACTGCTTTTTGTGAGATAATGAGAAACTTTTTATACACCATGAAAGAGCTTACACTTTTTCTACGAAGAATTCAAAGTTTTATTTGATGAAAATTGGTTTTGAAATGGCTGAGATATCCAGAAACAAAGTAGTCCTAATAAGAGGTGGGACCCACCTTTCATTAGGATTGCTTTGTTTTTCCTTGTTTTTGGATATCTGATCCATTTCAAAACCGATTTTCATCAAATAACTTTGAATTCTTCTTAAAATCATATGCTATTTAATATTTCCCTGGCGATTTCTCATAAGCTCGCAAAAAGTTAAAATCTGAATTCCCCGTCTTAAAGGGATGGTACAGTTTTGATTGAAATGGGGTTGAGGTTTCCAACGTATTTTCATTATATATATATATATACATATATATAAATATATATATATATATATATATATATATATATATATATATATATGTATATATATATATATAAGATAATGAGAAAACTCTCATGAAATGTGAAAGAGCATAATTATAATTCTAAGAGGAATTCAAAGTTTAATTGATGAAAATCGGGTTTGAACTGTAATGGCTGATATATCCAAAACAAAGCAATCCTGATCCACCTTTTCCTAGGATTGCTTTATTTTACTTTGTTTTTGGATATCTCAGCCATTTCAATACCGATTTTCATAAAATAAACTTTGAATCCCTCTTATTGTATGCTTTTTAATATTCAATCAGTGGTTTCTTATCATCTCACAATAAAGTTAAAATCTGGGTCCCGTTTCATAAAACTTGTTTTCAGTAACAACTGCAACATTTCTATGACAAATTTGCTTTCAGCCAATTAAATAAAAGGATTTCTGTAGCTTATAACAGCTATCATCACTTGTTAAGTGGATAACAATTTATATAAAAACGAGGCCTAAAATCCCCGTCTTAACCAAAATTATGCCATCCTTTCACGCCGCTGCTTTAAAAAAACAAAACAAAACAAAACAAAAACCACCAATATAATCTCATCACACCAATATAAAGGTATAGAGCTGCACACACTCATTCATTGTAAAATACATCTCAGACATTCTGCGTGTGCGCATTTACCAAGCTTCTCGCTAAACACATAAAACAACCCCACATACACACACGCACGCACGCACGCACACACACACATACACATAGGACAACACAACATGCATTCATACCAGACTAACTCATAATATGGACATAAAAAGGACGAAATGTTGACACCATAGATTATGAATGCTTCAATGTTCATTACAAAATGGAATGAATGGACACTGGTCGTTTACAGGTGGGATATATCTATAGCTGCAGAAAATCCTGTGTATTCATAATACATAACCAGTGTGCGTTGTCACACACGAGCATATTTTACATAATAATACCACGTACACAAAATTAAGTGGGCATAGTTTATATCATGGATATTTACACAATATACACTTATCCAGTTGAACCAGCCAAATGCTTAAGGAAATATATATCGATATGTATAATGAATTGTAAATATAATCATATGAGTGCGTTGGTAGTGCTTCTTTACGTGGGCGTCATGTAGTGGTCGGGGGGACCGCCTATGGTTCCATCCGTTTAGTTTTGAGGCATTCCCATCAATAATTTAAAAACCATATTTATATTACTGATTTTCGAGAAAGTATGCAACTCCAGTTTTAGTTATAAATCATATTACTCTTCAAAGAGCGATTTATCCGAGGAGAGTCCAGAATTTCTTTCGATTTTTTGATTGACATATCTGATTTCTACATTTTCTTAAAATAAACAAACAAAATATCAAACAAACAAACCCCAAATCCTCACATAAATTACTGAGATGGAAAGAAATGAGGAAACAAAAATAATTCAATTAACCAATAATCGGTGTGTACAACGTTAAAATGTATAATGTTACAAAATGTTTGGATATAAACCGACATCTCGAGTGGCTTTCTTTAGTACACAGTAAAGATCGTCACTGTAGTGTTACAATCACGAAGAAGAAACCGAGTTAGGGATCAGTCTTTCCCGATGTTAATTAAGTAGTGTAATGCAATGAATACATAAAACTGCGTCCAGCGCAGGAAGTACATTTACGTAGAGCGCAAACTATCACATTTATACATTTTATGTTACACAGGATGCAGCCTCAGTTCAAACATCCATCACTAGTTAGCTTCATATATCATTCTAAACTGGATACATAGGATACCTTGTTCCTTCTCCCACAGTGAGGTATACTATACATTGTCCCTGAACATGTCCCTATACCATAACCACTTCTAAAGGGATCGTATAGTTTTGGTTGAGACCTCACTTCAGTTTCTAACATTTTGGGGGAGATAATGAAAAACCTCTTATTAATATGAAAGAGCATGTAATTCCAAGAGGCATTCAACGTTCAATACGAAAAATGGTTTTTGAAAAGATATCCAAAATAGAGTAATCCTAATAAAAGATGGGGCCCATCTTTTGCTATAGGATCGCATTGTTTTACTTTGTCTCAGCCATTCCAAAACCGATTTTCATCTTATCCGAATAAACTTGAAATTCCTCTTAGAATGGTGTGATCTGTATTATTTCATAAGTGGTTGCTTGGTATCTCGCAAAAAGTTAAAAGTCCAATCCTCATTTCCACCAATACTATACCATCTGGAAAGTCGACGTTGCCTATAGCTTCTTCATCTAAATATACAAAATTACACTCTTTTTATTGCTTCATGTTTAAGGTGGGGAAAATGAAAGAAAATGCCCATTCTGTGGTGAGGTCAAACATGGGGATCACGTAAAAATGGATGGGTTGTATCATAACCCTAGATCTCTGAGAAAAGACAACATATCGCAAACCTTAAATAATCCACGGAAGTACGATGAAAATAAATAAGAAAGCGATGTTACTTGTCATGCTTGTAATTCTGGTACATCATTTTTCGACATTAAAATCAATGTATGGAGTTTTTTTCCGATTTACATTTACGATTGGCAATAAAAAAATACAATAAAGCTTGTGAAGCGGAAGATAATAATGAGGGCATTATATTCATTTGTCATGCTGTTCTTGTAACTTTCATTCATGTACACGCACACACACACACACACACACTGTTACTTGCATAGTATAAGGAAGCTTAATGCATATGATGTGAACAGACATGATATATCAGTCACAGAATGCCTCAATGTAAATAATGTCTCAAAAATGGGGAACACACTGACTGTCCGTACATTCTAATCTAGATTTGTTAGTGATCATCAACAGACAACGACAGCAACACTCAAAACATGAAGTCGCACAGTCTTTGATCATAACCGACGCCATTTTCTGCTTTCAAATCAGAGTTTGAAACACAGGATGGAACATTCACGCGATTAAGATTTCAAACCACTCTGCCTCAATCACAATGATTATGAAACAGTCCCATTGTATAAAAGTATCCATCTGCTGGTAAATATCAGCAATGTCTTTTAAAGGGTCCATTATGGAGAGTTAGTTTTTGCCTTAGGACTGGCTAGCTGCTTCTCCACGAATTCCCACTTGACGGGGAACTTGCTCTTGAGTTCAGCCTCCACGTCATCAGGTAACATCCAGGTGGTTCTATTCGTCTTCGTGTCCAAGAAAAAGATGCGTCCTTGCGTCTTGCCTGGCTCGTTGTCGATGTGCATCATCCATCCCGACGCCAGGGTCGACTCTTCCAAGTACAGCCCACAGGTGCACTTCTTCCGGCTCGTGTACATCATGTCGGACTGGCGACACAGCTCTAACACGGTGCGGATGCGATCCAAATCGGGGTCATCGGCCTCGGAGTAGATGTGTCCTCTGCCTGGCTCCGGCGGCGGCCGCGGAATGGGCATCGGTGGGCGGTGATCGATGGCGTGGGCACCCGATGACGGGGGCGGCGGCGGCGACGAGGAGAGACGTGAAAGATCGACTTCCGAAGAGGCACGGGTAGGTTGCGCCTCTTGCTCCTGGGCAGCCGCGGAGCGCTCATGCTGCTGGCCGTCATTCTGCTGCGGTTCCGTGATGGGTGTCAGTGTCTGCCGATATGATGGAGTCAAATTGTTTGTAGGCAGAGACGGAGATGAGGCTGTTCTCTGGAAGGGCTGCGTCCGGTCCGTCTGGGTGGGAACTGTCAACACCGCTGGGTTAGATCTTCGTCGGCTTGGCCTCGGCGGAGAGTTGAACGAAGCGCCTGTTGGCGAAGAAAGTCCATTCTGCAGCAGGGGCGAGACAGGGCTTGGCTGTGAATGCCTCTCCGTTCTGCAACTTTGTCGGTTGCAGCTTATGGGAAATCTGAGATAAATGCGATCCTTCTCTAATCCCGGTATGCTGTTCTCTTGATAGTACTCCAACATTTCATCTAGAGATTGGAACCGCTTTCCCATACCGACAACCACAAAATACCTCCCGCTCTCGACGACCTGGAAGTGGTACAGATGCAGCGGGTCGATTCTGCAACAGAACAGAAACAGTTTCGCAATGAATAACGATCGACTCAAGATTTCCAGTGCGTCATAAATCAATTCAAGGGGACCTGTCTGTCAGAAGATCCCCTGTAGACTAATTTAACACCAACAACATCACCTACAGATATATAGCAATAGCCTGGATTTATATGCATGTAGCGTGATTGGTCAAACATTGGAGTGATTGAGCATTTGTAATCAATTCTAATTTAGCAAATAAATTCTCCTCTTGTCTACATTAACATCATTTTTCTTGGATTGATTAATCAATTTGATTTCTTTAGAACTGCACTGAGATCAGTCAAGGTAGTTTGCTGTACAAACTTTTATGGCATGACTGTACATCAAGATGTCACGAGCTAAAGGATATTGGATAGACATGGTCCTCATTGACGTATATATGATTGAAAGAAGACACTTTGCTACTGGTGAAATAGTAATACGTGTTCATCATGATTTGTTAAGTAAATCGACTGCCTTGGCCGATGTATGTATCACCAATCACATCATTATTTCGATGTCAAATTTACACTTGTTAAAATCAGGACTTCCTTTTGCATGGTCTCGAAAACTGACATGAAAGAGCCAATTATAATTTTCCAAAAAGACGGTACATGTATATTCAATTCAATTCAATTCAATTCAAATGAGACTTTATTTCCAGTAGCGCATTTGTGTTGATACAAGTTCAAGAGAAAAAAGAAAATGTATATAACAATCGATATATACATATACATATAAATATACATATACATATACATATACTATATACATATACATATACATATACATATACATATACATATACATATACATATACATGAGAAAATATTGTTCAAAATAATTGAATAAGTATATGACTGTGTATACAATGTTGTTTCATTCAATTACAATCATTATTTGCACAATGTAGGCCTACTAAAAAGTCTGCTTCGCAATACTGCAGTGAGGAAGTTTTGCCGTGGGAACGGGATATCACGAGAGACATGGAATTCCCAGGGCAGTGTGCCCATTATAAACAGTGCGTGCATACGTGTGTTCTTTTCTCTGTGTGTAACTGACACTTGAGTTGTATCTCCAATGGTTTGAGCTAAAGGCATGTACAAACTGCTACACATGAAGCTTCAGAAAGTCCGTATCACACACGGAAATTTCCATGATGCCCGTAGCATCTGGAAGATTAACCTTTTTTTATTTTTATTTTTTTTTCAAATAGGCCTACTACGTAAATGCCTAATCAAGATCAGGGCACGTATCTCTGGTACGGACCCAGATAATCATGTAAAACATCGTAAGAGGCTCTCGAACAATTCGCGTATTCAGTATTCTATCCATATCCATGACGATGAAGTTTCGACATGAACACCAAAAGAAAAGAGGACAAACTTAAGTGGTGATTTCCAGAGACAAGCACTTCAAACTCAAGCACAGTGGTCGCCTTGAAATACCATATAGTGTGTATGACGGCTCTGGACATTTACACCAGGAAATCAGAGGTTTTAATCGTGCCTGATGCGTTCCCCTTTCTTACGATTTTGTTCATTTCTTTGTTGTTTGTCTTGACTCGAGTCCTTTTTTTTTCTTTTTTTTCTTTCTTTTTTTTTTTTTTTTTTTTTTTTTTGGGGGGGGGGTCCAATTACACTTCCCCATAACTGAAGCAGGTATTAATGGGTACCTGGCAATGCTAGTGTCATGAGACTTGCACAGAGCGCTATTGGAAAAAACAGTTCTAACACCGTAGAGGCTACCCTGGGTAACGTAGTCTGCTATCATAATAATCATAACATAACATGATACTTTGATAATAATTGTACGGCATATCATTGTTGCCTCATATCACGTACATATGTATAACAGACGCAGACAATGGGGATGATTGTTATGGATACTGTATAGGGCGAGCGCAATAGTGCTATACCCTTGTATACCTTGAGATTCATCTCTTCAACATTTCGTTCGAAAATAGGCCCTTGTCCATGCGTTGTTTTTAAATCTCTTCTCGGATGCAAGAACTTCCAAAACCAAGATCAGGGCCGCTTTCATACAATATTCAGTGACTTCTTCTTCTACTTCTTCTTCTTCTTCTTCTTCTTCTTATTATTATTATTACTATTATCATTATTATTATTATTATTATTATTATTATTATTATTATTATTATCATCATCATCACCACATTATTATCTATTTATATTATCATCTGCATTAATAGCGTATACTTACACGACAGACATCGTCACGGCGTGGGGGTTACTCTTGCTATCCCGCATTAGGTAGGCTCCTGTCTTTAGGAGGTGGTCCTTGAAGGCATTTTCTTCCTGTAGGGGGGGGGGGGGGCGGGTGCAAACAAGATGGAGGAAACAAAGTTGTATGAATATCGTTGAATGTAGACACAGAATGGCTCACAAGATTCGTATTCTGACACCAGTGCACGGAGAGACATCTCCACCTTTCCTCTCTCAATTTCACCTTTAACCCTCTAAAGATAAAACCGACCCCTAAAGGTGCCACCTGCTCACTAACTCAATCATGCCATCTCTCTATAGACATGACGAAGTCCCTGACTTCTGCAGCATTCACGAAAGTTTCATCACGAATTTAGTCATCCTACACGTCACAAAATTTAATTGCGTCCAGATGATATTTATCATTATCACAGAATCGAAATCACTGAGACCTGGGTGGGATATGATACAATGCGGGGATCATACCACAAGTTCTCTCACTCACTCCTCTCACTCTCCCGCGATCCAAACTTCGATATTTTGGATCGTGATCAAAATCTCACTACCGAACTGTTGTGTGAACGGGTGCACGTCACGAGACCGACACCCACGAGTCATACAGCCCACTAGTCATGCAGCTCATAAGCCATACAGCCCGTGAGTTATACAGCTCACGAGTCATACAGCCCATTAGTTCGACACTAAGCTAACAAGGCCCACGAGACCGACACATTAAGCCCCGTGCTGTATATGTCGAACTCGTGTTTTTACCTAGTGTCGAACCCATGGGCAATATTTGCCTGTGACGAACTCATGGGCTGTACGACTAGAAGCTGTATGACTCATGGACCTGTTGTCAATGTCGAACTCATGGGCTGCATGACTCGCTGGTGTCGGTCTAGTGGGATGACTCCGTGTGAACGCTCCTATATACTACTATGTATCATAAACTCCAGTCACCTCATGTGATCTCCAAAACATCGTGAAGAATACAGATCGAAACAAATATGAAGAAAAAGAAGAAAAAGAAGAGAGAGTGAGGGAGAGAGCAGGAGAGGGAGAGATGAACAATGCACCGCTGAAAGGTTGGAAGTCTATACACACAAGAAAAAGGCGAGACATACAGAAAATAGAAGTACAGCTGGTAAACTTGTCGGATTAAAATTATCATTGGAAATTCTGAACAAAATGCTACTATATGTCGATTCCATATCGTCTGTCACTTGTATAGTCAACTTTCACTGTACAGCGAGATTCGTCACCACACATTGTCACCGCACCAACAAATTAATAAAGTCTTGAAATGAGGCCAAGGTAAATGAAATGAGACCACACTGAATGAAAACAGAAGGTTTCGAAAGCTGGTATATAGGAGACATGAGGTTCTAAGAACCATGGCGTCCTGAAAAGATTCGCATCGCTCGTGAACTTTCGCAATGAAAATAGGCGTGGGGAATAAAATCAGCCATCATCACGAGACATATAACCGCATAATATCCGCAAGCAATATTGAGAACAGCGGATAACAAGGGAATTCCATGACAATCTTCGTCGAAATTGTTACAAGCAAATCGAAAGATGACAAACGGAAATTTAATTAAAGAATGACTGGCAAACAAAATTTTCGATGAATTTCGTATCAAATATTTTGTCTTCCAAAAATCAGGCGATCTTTTCTTTTATATTCTGGACAAAACCCATGACTTTACACATTTCCTGCACAACTAAAGTAAAGGAGCTGTGAGCTGATAAAGTCAACACTTCCCTTTATTTAAGTATGTGGTTCAGACCAATGTTAATATTCATTATCAGAAGAATAAATCTGTTTCAAAATAGGGTTCTAATTATTTCATCCTTTTTATCTTAAAAAAGATGTTACATCTAAATAATGTAAACAATATTTCGATCTTGCTTAGATTCTTCATTACATCCAGGAAACGTGAGCTTCTGAACAAGACAGGAAAAGGTCTTTATTTGCGGCAAGACAGATTAAACTTAAAGGTGACGATATAAATGATTTACGCGCAAGGTGTGTCTGCGGATTTACAAATTTTGCCGGTGGAAAGAGCTGTGTCACAAGTGAATATTGTGTCAGCTTCAAACAGTCTCCACTGTATAGTGTGCTGTATCAACAGCACTTGCAGGAATTGCTATAAACATTCACTTCACAACTGTGACTTCCCTGTGAACTTTCATCCTCTTTTAAATCAGTTCATTTTCATTTTAGCCCAAAGACATGCCAGTCTTAAGCATTCGAGCTCCCATCTGCATTTAAAGGTATCTTTCTAAGATAAACCTATACTATACATTTCAAATGCTGATATATTTTTAAGATTCTGAATGTAAATTCTATACTGACTGTGATTTTTGTATTTTTGTGATTTTGTATTCTATGTCATAATGAATTACCCCCACTTTCCAATCTATAGCAATACTGGTAATGAAGTCAAGTGACCCATTAAAATTTGCGTGTATGGTGCATTTAAAACCTGTTTGTCATTACGTTGAAATTACAGTGTTACAGAGGGATATGTGAATATCCTTGAATGAAGCTGTTGACAACTACGTGTTGTTGCAGTATGCCGGTGCAGTTTCCATGGCGGCATGTTGGCAGCAACCAATCAGATGCAAGTATTTCAGTTGTTGCTATGGCAACTGCGATTATCGTTTCAATAGTGTGGCATCGAAATCGATGCGAACTATTGGCATTCTTTTCCCCACTATGACATTTTTTTTTTTTTTTGCAGTCATAAAGACTATGTAGGCCTTCATTATATCATGACGTGTCGTGGACCTGATATGTCTGGAAAGTTGGCAAATTGTCACTACAGTAGCAATTACCACAATAATTGATAACCAACTTTATATCATTCCACTGCTGTACCAACGCGAATTTTATGTTTAGCCTTCTTATTAAGACATGGCGGGACATGGATCTCACACAAAACTGTAGTGGAACAATATTAAGACAAAATATGAAGGGAATTAAAGAAGACTTCATATTTTCATGATAGATATTTAATTTCCTCAACTTCTTATTTACACATCTAAAGGTAATATACGGTTCCACACGCCTTCTAAATGAGGTAAGTTAGTGCTCTTTAATCAGAGCAAGAAATACAAATATATGGATTTTTTTTAAGTTTGTTATGTCCTTCCATCGCAGCGACATCATTAACTATTGTAACATTTCTTATCCAGCAATGGATATAAACCAAATTTTAATCACTTAATAGAACGGATTTTTCGATTTTCCTCAAACTTCCTATAAACTCCAAACTCCAACTTTTATTGTCCGAAAATGGAAATTCTTTTTGCCCAATTGATTGTGGGCCCGGCAGCCACTGAGCATATTCTACTGATGTTTGTATATTGACTAAATCCACATTTTGTTTGGGGTATACACTTTTCTTAACTGTCAATACCAAAGTATATATTTTTTCAGTGTCAAATGCACATTCGAAGAATAATTATCGACTTGTCACGATCACTTTTTAAAAGAACCCATATTTCCATTTCTTACTAAAATGCAAGAAAAGTGACTAATCATAGATCTCGAGTTACTTGTTCAATTGCCATTTAAGTTTTACTTAGTCACTGATGTCTTCGCTCCTTGCCATGGTAACAAATGTATTGAACTTAATAAAGTGACTAAATTTGCAGATTTAGAATTATTCATTCTATCGCGAATCAGGTTCTACGCGCGAAGTCACACGTCTGAGCATTCTTGAAAAGGTTGATATATAAGTGAAAATGTAGGTATCACTATTTATGACATTTATATAGACTCAGCAGTCTTTGTTGAAAAAAGGGACATTTCCACTGCAATATTATACCAACGTGACGCGATGAAATCGATTTCCGTTTGTTGATTTGTTCGTTTGTGTGTTTGAATCAGCTTTATTCATAGCTAGTAGGGGTTTTCTGGCTTTTCCTTAATGTGTTTGACTGCTTTACCTTGAGCGACACTGATCTGAAAAAAAAAAATCTGGGAGTTACATGGCAGAATGTACATAGAGATTAGCATTGATGATATACAGCGTTTGTGGAAGAGTTTCCTTAACACTTACGCCGAAACATCTACTTTGAAATCTAGTCGATGAAGAGCACTTACTTCCACTGGAGAAAGAGGGAGAGAGGGGTAGAAATGCGAAGAGTAGGGCAGAAAATAAAACAAAATTCTGTATCATGTTTCAGCGATTGTTGACGTGCGTCTAAAAGCGAAACCAACTCCCCATCGCGGATGGAAATAATCGCATCACAATAGCAAGCCCATGCACTCTTACGTCAGCGAATAGCCGCGTCACGTGACTGAGAGTACGTTATAACACGCAAGAAGCACTGGTTTTGCCAACTGCCCCGTAAACTGTACCTACGTATAACGTCCAAATCTATTTATACTCGGCTATTAAAAGATTCTGAGTAACTTAAATACTGTCGATCCAGTGTGTAGGAAGCTGAAAATTGCATTCCTTAGTGGGCTCTTAACTTTTTGATATTGACACTTATCATACCGAAGAAGCTATCATTTCCCGAAATTAATGTTAGGTGAGAACTCGGTAATGACGTACAACTGCATACAAAGTGCCATGAGTGCACAGAAGTGAAGACCAAATCGCAGAATTACTTTATAATTAGGAGGAATGGTGAAAAATAACCCATACTCTAAATAATGAAAAGCCAATATCGGGCAATTTGATACAACTGGACGATATGACCTGACACACAGTAGGACTATAGAAGCTGGTTTCAACTTCACAGAAATATTTTAGTGCGTGTGTACATTATTTTGACCTAACTCTACACCAGAGTGGTTCTTTCACTTCAATACCACTTTGTCTGTTTGTCTGTTCTGCTGATGGTATTTTGTTTTGTTTGGCTTTGTTTTGTGGGGGGGGGGGGGGCTCAGAGCGGAGGGATTGTACAAGGTTATTCATCATAATCATTTCACCATGTACAGTCTTATTGACATCTCGCAGCTTTTATAACTTAAGGATTTCTTTAAGAATCATCAATTAAAACCACATCGGACCTTAAATCACGAGTTGAGCTTTATAGAGGGGTATTCTGGACCAAAGAAAAAATGAGAGTAAAACTTTACAAGCACTGCAGAGAAAGTTTGATCCAATCAGATCAAAAACAAGGAAGCTACAACATTTTTTTTTTAAGATTCGCTAACTTTGGCAAAAGACCTCTTGAACAATAACTGATATGGATATGCAAATTGGTGAGCTGATGATGTCATCACCTCACAATTTTCCATTGATCATGAACCTAAAAAGGACGAAAATCTAAATTTTTCTACAATATAAGTGAAAACAATGATGTTTGTGGCAGACCAACTTCAAACGCCAAAATAATGATTTGTCAGATATGATTATTAGAAATTGATGTATACTGGGGCACAACTGCGTTTGAATAAAAATTCTGAATAGTTCAAAATGTCATGTACAGACGTATAAAGTAAGGTGTGAAATGATGACATCATGAACTCACGATTTACAGATTGATATTGACTGTTCCAGAACTGTTTTGTGAAAACTAGCGAAATTTACAATTTTATAATTACCCTTAAATGTAGGCCTATCCGATTTTGATCAAAGTTTCACCGTGAATTGTACAAGTAACATCTACTCTTTCTTTTCAAACTTATTTTTTACTGATCCAGAATTCCTCTTATACTGCCACACACACACACACACACACACACACACACACACACACAAAGAAAAAGAAATAAAGAATGGAACAGAAGTAACCAGCCACTCGATCAAAGAAAAACCGGACACCATAGGATAACTTCAAATATCATGAAGTTGTATGACGTCATCAAATTGTTTTTACACAAAATGATTATCATCACGAGGTTAAGATCAGTTTCATTTGATAGAAATGACAGATTTTGACTTCGATTTCAATTTAGTAGTATTCCTCTCGTAGGTAACGCGCAGGCATGAGTCAATTAATGAACTGGTAAATTGTGTTTTAAAACAGAATAGGATAGTTTACTATTAACTCTTCAAGACACTTTTGTACAACAAAACAGCAATGAGAGAAAGAACGCACTGTTTAGCGACATCACACATATAGTTTCTTGGTATTCAGACATTGAGAACGAGTAAGACTGTTAATTTGTACATATCTCGTTTTTACTTTCAATATTTGGGTTATCAGTGTTGCTATCGCAAGATGAAATCGAAATCGGTATAATAGATAAGATGAGATCGGAAACTATATAATCTTTACCTCTTCCTCCGAGAGATAGGCGTGGTAGAAAGGGAACCGCGAGGCCCTTCCAGAAATATTATGTGAAGGTCGCCTTCCCTGCAACTGCTCGGTAAAGGCTGAAGAAATGACGTTCCGGTAGCCGTTGGCGTTACCCTGTGTCTCCTATACATTGCCGATTGGAAAAAGGAAAAAATACAAAATACAAAATGCCGTTAATGATCAATGTGAGCTTTGCAGTTAAAGATAATAAACAACAACACAAACAACGGCAGAAATCATGCATTCTTGAAACATATAAAGTCAGAGTACACAACAGATCATGATAATCATAAGAACTGACTATAAAGTATGTCAATTAGTCAATGGATATTCAAAAAACAAGAAAAAGACCTATGAAATTGATCATTTTCATTTATAGAATTTTTCTTCAAACTAGCCAATTTTTCGACTTATGCGAGGTCGATTTAGGTGGGGTTGATTTTACAGTATGGTCCCCCCCCCCAAAAAAAAAAAATAATAATAATAACAATCGAATTTCCGCATTGACAACTTTCAATATGATTCAACTGTCTGAATGCTATTTCAGGGTCTAAAATGTAACATCTTACCTAAATATTGCAGAAAACCCTATTCAATTTGGTTACTGGAGTAAGTGGTCACAGAGAAATGCGGATCGTCTCAACGCATGTCATGGGTCTTTTTCTTCAAAGTTTAGCACTTGGATGCTCTTGGAACTGTTAATGTGTGAACGCAATGGGCAGAACTTGGAGGGAAGGGATTCCTGACATGCTCTACAAAGATCCTTATTTCTATTTGACCACTGAAGCAAATTGGTGGGCTTTTTCTGTAAGATGTGGGTAATAAGTTGATTGATTCACTATTTTCAATGTTATCTTTGCCGAGGGTCCCGTTGTAATCTTTTTTAACATACAGTACTGTCGGTGTCTTTTGGAGACATACGTGACTATAACTCAACACACGGAAACCTAAACTGGAATCAAAGCTTCCGTGAATGCTTGAGTCAGCAGGTACTAGTTTCCTCCAGTATGATTACTTGGAATATATAATATTCTAGACTCATCTATTACTACTAGTACACTTTTCGTCTTATCACAGTTTCCTATCAAGCTTTCCCTATCCGCGGCAGGGGCAAAGTTTCTACATTGAGTGTGCTGTAATCTGATAAAACCTCAAAAGTTTAATTCATGGAGAAGGTTATTTGGATTATGGAAGTTATTTCATATTTCGACCAAGCAAACATTTTGAATAGTATTACCATGTGATTTTCATTTAGGCTTCAAAATAAGTTCCTCACTGCCTCACACAAACAGCATTAATATTCCACAATGCTAGAATTCGAATAGTACTCACCATTACTAATACTGACTTTTCTATCGTGAGAAGAAAACTTTTTGTATTTTACTTACAAAGAATATCAAGACAGAATTGGACATTCTCAGTGACAGAAGGTGAATTCTTTGGCACAATTTCTACAACGTTACCTAAATTAAGCCATGCTTTTAATCCTCTGGATGGATCCAGGGACATGTATTGATAAATAAACTACATACCATGAGACGACCAGCCAAAAAACTAGGTCGTCCGTAACAAAATGCTTTGTATAACCCACCTTGTCTATGTCGCGAATCAGCGCATATAACTCTCTTTTATATCAGATCATGAGTTGTGTATTCATTATATTTGATTACTGGAATACTGCAGTGACCTCACCAATTTGTTTTGACATTTGATATACTATCTTTTTTTAACGCAAGGACAATTAAGCAATCAGTGTATCCGTAGTCAGTACTGATGTTGTGATGGAATGAAATTGATTTACTTTCAGTTATTCTCACAACTATTTTCCCCTATGGATGTCTTTCTCATATTCTATCACTAACACCATATAACTCATCCAGTCTGACCCAAACTGAATCGCGTCATTTATTACTATGCAAGTTATTCAAAATTATTTGATTAATGTATAAGAGGTCTCCATAGTGGTGGAGAAATTACTCCAAGCTTCCATGATTGTTTTATTGTCCTCATATAATATACTCTTTGAGTCTTGTCTGTTTTGATATGTCTTTTTTAGTTTCTTAATCACATGACCAGAATAATTCGGCACCAAGGAGCTTCAATCAAGCCTTACATTATGCCGCTTTATTGACGGCATTTTCAGTCACGAGTGTTTCTACTATTCAAAACATTTAAATAAAGAAGTTTTGGAAATCTATATACCAACAGACGACACAATTACACAGAATTCGTACGTCCCCTCCTATTAACTGGTTGACAGCCTTTCTTTAACTGGATTGTTTTGCCCTACAATATTCCATAAATTCGCTTGTACATGAACATTGATTCAATTTGTCACTAGAAACGGTTTGGTGACTTTTGGAGAGAAAAAAACCCCAGCAACGTTAACTTAGATGAATTGAAGGGTTATTGTTTGTTTCTTATGGGGTGTTTTGCTTTGTTTTGTTGTTGTTGTTGTTGTTGTTGTTTTGTTTTTGCATTTGTTCTGCTCCTCAAGTCAAAACAAAAATTAAAATAAAAAAAAAAAATAAAATTACACTGTTGTAAAAAAGCTCAACAAAACATAACTAAACTACAAAGGAACAAAAGAAAGTACAATCGCATGTGATACACCACAGCGTAATTATTGAAAAATATCAAAGTTGCATTAAACTACAACCCCCTCCCCCCCCCCCCCAAAAAAAGGTTTAAATTTGTGATAAATCAAATTCTTAATGTTCACTTACAGACTTCCGATAGGAGGGATCGACAAAAGGAGCAATTTGGATAGCAGGCAATGCCTACGCCCATTAAATCACGAAATGACGCATTATACGTGGGAGTAACAGATCAGCAGCACATTATTATGAGCTTCGCAATATTTGGTGGATGTAACGACCTCAACAATGTTGTTCAAATTCAAATTTAACTTCATTCAAAGTTTTCTGCACTTATCAAAAATGAAATACGGTCATTTCTCAAAAACAAGACATGATAATGGTACATTTAAACATAACTAAAATTACGTGTATTATCGACTGATAACAGAATGAACAGATAATATAATGTTGATTTAGAGCTATTCTGGAGAGAGGAATATAATAGTATAATCTGTCTGAATTGTTCTACAATGCATATATTGGTGGGAAAGAAGGCTGTCGTTAAATGAGCAATTATCTTGACGAGACGACGGCTTGAAATTTGTTTGACTCTCAAATGATAAGTTGTTTGATTGCAATCCAAACATGGACAAAAATCATTCAATTCGATGATCATTAACATGTCCACATAGATACTAGTAATACTGGATAGTAAAATACGAGTAATACGAGTAAATGCTCACCATTTGCTGCAACGGGGAAGAGCCTTGTCGACCGCCCTGCTGCCGGTGGATCCTTCTCGGTTCCCGTTGGATTGTTCCCGATCCCGGAGAGCCGGGAACAGGCGACTCTCGTCTGTTCCCGGGAGTGACAGAGTCTGCTCTTCTCATCACGCTCGGCATATTTTCCAGTGTTCATCCAGTGTCCTATCGTATAGCTGCAGTGAAGACAAACTAATCACTGCCGCTCACACATAACATCTGCATCTGACTTCATTTCACTTTTCACCAGCCTCTTGCTTTACATGTTGAAGATGACAATGTTGTCCGTATCATCAATGACAAAAATAATCAACTCATATTTAACTTCGTAGCGTCTAATCCTATGAATCACACGTGGTTTTTTTTTTCACTCTTCACAATGTACGGCCAGTTGATTCCACCCGTTCTGAAGTTATAGGTACCTCGGAGAAAAATACACGTTCCAGGTATGCGTCACACCTGTGAGCCCCTGTGAAGAGAATAGGACAGAGAACAAACAAGGCGATCAATCAGTGAAAACAATGCGATATAAATAAATGTCACATACGCTCGTTGTCTCCTACAACAAAAGAACAATGAATCCTGCATTATTATTACAATCGCGAGTTGGCATTACATGGGGACGTTTAACTAAAACAATAAATGTCTATTCTCAAATTAGGCAACACAGAATACCTGATTTAATTGAATTGATTTACAAAGGACTTCTATTTTAGTATGTTTTTTTACAGGAAATTAGGGACTAGCATTCAAGTACAGTAGTTCTTTCAGCTTTGGGGGGGGGGATATACAATGTATCTGGCTTTCATGTTGCGATACACATAAGCAAGTAGGTAATAATAACTGATAAACGCCCCTCAATTCAAACATTTCCTCAAGGAAAAAAAAAACACAAGCTGCAAGAAAGCGCTGTTCAAGGTCCTGTTTCTATCTTTGGGATCAGTGATTAAAAAAAAAATCAAGATATCAGTTTTGGTGCATATGTGTAGGGCAGTTGTATCAAAAAATATCCTACCACATACATTTTTTTGCAATAAAGCCTAAAATATCACTATTTTTCTCATTAAACCATAACTGCAGACGGTTTAGTCTAGAAACCTTTTTTTTTTAAATAACTATTGTTCACATTTTGTATATTTAACAATGCCTAACATCCATTATACTGGTTCAAATTTCTACATTGATTGTTTCTATCCCTAACTCATATCTTAGATCTCTTTTGAAGTACTAGGCTGGGTTTTTGTTTCATCTGAAAATGGTGAATTATGCCTTTAAAATGATCCTATGACAAACACTGAACTAATGGAACTGTTCAATGTCCAAGGTTCGGTTAGCCATTACAGTCTGTTGATAAAAGCCACAAAACAGTGATGGGTAACTTTACTGCACAGTAGTTTCACCAGAAGGGGAAACTACAGAACTTATTTTTTTTCTCTTTTTTTTTAAAGCTACCATCAGCTCTTAACCCTTTGCTAACCAAGGGCGAGACAATGTGTACAATAGCCGAGAGATTTCGAGACAATGATAGTAAGAGGATTTAAGAGAAGCATTGTACACGTATTCGTTATCCTTTGTTCTGATTTTCTTTTCCCCCGCATAATGGCCTTCATCCTTTTTATGGTGAAAACTGCATGTTGAATGCACTAACCTAGACTAACATCATAACAGTCATCACTGCAAAAGTCCCAGAAGTAGGCCTACATGTACATTTACTAAAGATTAGACGCAGGACGGATAATCACAGTACTATTAACAGAAGCTGACTTATTGGGCCCTACAGCCTTTTGACATGTGCATGGCAAATGCATGGTTTATGTAGCCAACGCGCAGTTTTATAATTCGGCCCAGGGGCTCACTGAAAATTGAATCATAATGGTGCTAATGGTGTATAGTATAGTGTTCGTGCAGCCTATGCATTGATGAAGAACACGTACACATACTTTTCTTTCTCAGTAATAATACTAGTAGTAGATAAAGTGTTTTCACAACATTGATTATTGGTACTTTTAAATCGTGTATCCGGTATTTCCAGCGAAGGACTTGACGATTTCTGAAATAGTGCCTGATCTTGCACTACTACGATAAAAATGGCACCCATTTATTTCATCACAAGTCATGTTAGATACGTAAATATAGATATATATATACAGTATATATAAATTGTATACAAATACGTTTTCTGCAAAGCGATTGCAAAAAGTGCTAGACGAGTTCTTTTGTCGAGTTACAAGTGATGTTTTCGTGAAACAAAAGTTATTCGCGACGTCGATTTAAAACGGGTAATATCAAAAGCGAGGCCCCATTTGCTGAATGGTTGTTAAATCATAACAGACAGAATTAAACTGGGGGCAGAGAGGAAAGACGATGTATATCATTCCATAAATCCTTGAATTCTGTCCAAACTCTGAAGTACTTTGGAATGATTCAGTGACTCAGAAGAAAGGAACGACATGAGAACAGTTTGTCAACCCGATATAAGCTGGGATTATAGAATCGTTTGTCGCTGAAGTATACTTAGAATCTTAGGAGGGTAATATTATTATACAGGTGTGTGTATATATACAATATATATATATATATATATATATATATATATATATATATATATATTTCAGTTCATATTTCACTTGTACAGTACCTTATGGATCGTGACGGGCTTACTGATGAAACAAGATATCACCACTTTGATGATAGATATTAAAAATAATTGAGTACAAACATTAGTTTATGTTCTCACTACAAGAAATTTTCGTCTTGAATCAACGACGGAAAATAATTCGTATCAATATTATTTACAATGCATCAAGTTATAATACATGTTTATTAGGGATGAATTCAATTCAATTCAGCAAAGATTTTGTTGCAAACCTACAGAATATAACATGTTTACATACACTGTATCTGATAATTGAGTAAGATAGCAAATTAACTGACAATTACATTATACTGTTTTCAAACTACAATGTATACTGAGTAATATATAGCAAAAGTTATCAACTAAGCATACGAAGTACAAGATACGGAAGCAACATTATTAAAAAAAAAAACAAGTTGGAAACGAGAAATCTACTTGAAATCATATTCAATGATCACTCTATTCATTTTCATTACAAGACGAAGTACATTCGAAACAAATTTGGACATATTCTAAGGTTTAATTGCTAGAATGTTATATTCAAAAGTGCGTTTTCTTATATTTCTTGAATTCTTTCTTCCTTTCTTTCATGTGGTGTGTATCGAAACAACAGTATGGGATCGGTATGTACTTTTCTTTCGGATAAATCGGAACATAATATGTAATTAACAACTGACGTAATCCCTTTATTATACTCAGGCATCCATTAGTCCTTGTAATATTTCCACGTAAATCGTATATTGCTGGCTTTCGTCGTTATCATCTCTGTATGATTATATACGATTATATATATATAATATATATATACATGTATTCGTGAAGACGAGAGTTTATGTGTTTGTGTTACTGCGGTCTGTACATAACTTCAACAACAGACGTATAAGTATAGTCCTTACTGCATGAAGTTGCATTTTGTATCATAAAAACGCAGAGTCTCCTTTTTCTTGAGAAAGAATATAAAAACAAACAAAAACAGTAATGTAACATTCAGATTACACGTCAAGGACGGGCATTTTGGAGTGTCACGGCATACAATGTAAGACGATCTGACGCAATTTCAAATAGTGCAATAACTTCTTAAAAGTGAATATTCCCTATTTCCATCAGAGAAAGATGACCTGATCTGTTACTGTCATAATTACATGCTTTCTTCAAAGCAATATTAAGATAAACAATGATATTACATGCAGCATAGAATGTAGCATTCATACACTAATGAGAGTCTAAGAGTTTGTTGACCTTATAAATATTATTATGATGCAATATCAGGAACCCGCGTTGAATAAAGTCAAAAACATGTTGACAGGGAAAACCTTCTTGCCTTCATGAGTCATACATTAAACCGTGTGAACATCTTCAAGAATCTTTAGGAGCAAAGGGTTAAGAAGAAGAACAGCAACAGCATCACTCCCACGCCCTAAAAACATAATACCCACTATTGATCACTGTGCATGTAAGCATTGTGTTACACGAATACATGGATGCGCTTGAGTTTACATCAGAGATAGTATACTATCTCTTTGGTATTATATCCATACACGTATCCACACGTATCCATACCATTCTATCGCCAGTGACCGCCTCAGAACACAGCAAGCAATGCATGATTAGAATACTAGGGCACTACACTGTATACCAACTGTGGAGCGGCCCGGGTCACTTCCGCATTGGAATACAGGTAACTAACGACTCATCGAAGTACTGCTGTTTTGGTCCAACAACAATGAAAGGAACCCTAGGCGTCTCAACTGTCCTAATTGGACAATAGAATTTACAAAAATGCTGAGTAGAGAATGTTCAAAGATAGGAATTTACACCATCTATTCGATTATGCCACGAACTGAAAAATATGGCAATAGAGAGATGGAAATGAATATATACTAGTACACAACAGACCATGCATACCAGTTGAAATAATGTACCAAACACACCGGTCCATATACAATGTATTACTTCTCTGATTTCATAAACAAACATATGAAATTGACCTATGATGAAATATGTCCGATTCAGCGCATGTTAGATAATACGCTCAGTGATTAACAACAAAAAACAAAAACAAAACAAAACACAAGCCCACGAGAACTGTGCCATCTTGCCATTTGCAGATACACTCTTCCCATGTATTATAAACCCGGTGTATAGCTTTGTTGTGCTAAGTCCACTTATCGCGTTATACTTACTGTTGTTCTGCACACACACGCACGTCCAAACAGGTTGGATTCTACAGCGAGGCCACCACCTGTGGCGAGTGCTTAGTAATCTGCAATTTTCTACTGCACCGCAAAGAGAATTCGGCGTTTATCCGAAACGTGCTCTCCACAGATGTCCTCGGCAATGGAGAATGTGCACAGCATTTGTTTTTGAGTTATGTTATGAAATTTTTACTTGCTCTTAATCCGGACATTGAGATTGGACTCCGCGCATCATCATGAACACCAGCCTCTGTTGACGCTGTGATTTTTGCGCACTGAAGGTGGTCAGGTTGGTTCTGTGTATGATCAGTCATGTAGTTCGGATGTACGCCAAACTTAGTTTCGATCTCTACTCCACTGTGCATCTCTGCTGCGGTTGTACGCCATTGGCGCTCTGTTCGTTTCTATTGTATTCTATGGAAGTATTCTCGCAACAATCTGTGTCTGCTTTTCTCTCGAACGAGGACAACAGACCGCGAGTAAAATCCTCGCAAGGGAAAAATCCCACTTACTGACGTATTCACGAAGCGCGTCTCTCATGGTTAAAGATCTTAACAAAAGCATCCGCGAGAGCTGCGTCATAGTACATAAAACTGACATTATTTTGTACAATTATTCTGGATGAAATTTGTCCATTTCCGGGGGGTTTCCTAGAACTTCATTCAACATTGATCAATTCTCACGTATTTAGCCTGCTGGTCAACATCAAGTCACACTGAATATATCTTTAAAAAAAAACTTACACGAAAACAAAAAACGGTCTAATGATCAAAGAGGCTGGAAAGCGAATCCTCCCCCCCCCCCCCCCCCCCTCCCTGGTAAGTTTCGGAATTCCCCAAAAGGTTTTCGTGGAAGCATCCAACAGCAAAAAAAAAAAAAAAAAAAAAAAAAAAAAAAAAAAAAAAAAAAAAAAAAGAAAAAGGACATATCTACCATTCAGACATTACTCTTGTATTTTCTTCTTTTTTTTTGGTAAATGTCTGATACAGTTTCAACGTTCTAAAAAGCACTTCAAAGCGGAAGTTAAAAATTCAAAATAAAAATAGGTCCTTTAAATACCTTCCTTAAAAGAAAACAATAACTTTGTGGGCTGTCTAACAACTGGTTTCTTTATGTTCAGACTAGAAATTGATTGTTCTCCATATAATTTGAATGTTAATTTTCAATAAACTGTCAGTTTGTATACTATCTAACGCACATTATCATTGTATTGAAGTATATCAAACAGCAAAGGAAAGCATTAACAGACGTAACAACACTTTATGAATGTGTTTCTGCACGACTTTGCCCTGGACGAGACGTGTAAATGAGCATGCAGGGCAAATGAGAACACACACACACTCACTCACACACACACACACATATATATATCATATTCATTATTTCTATCAGCGACAAATCTTACACCGGGACGTGGCATCACAGCTTGCAGCTACATCTCCGGCGCAAGATTAGTTGCCGATATATATATATATATATATATATATATATATATATATATATATATATATATTATGTATATGTATATGAATATATATATATATGTATATATATGTATATATACATATGTATATATATAAATATATATATATATATATATATATATATATATATATATATATGTATATATATATTGTAGTTGTTCCGCGTATTGGCAGTATACTAGAAATAGCAATAATAAAGTCACAACAGAGGAATGCAGGGAATGCATTAATAGCCAATCTTGATTTTTTTGTTTTTTAATAATCTATCATTAAATCAAGATTGGCTATTAATGCATTCCCTGCATTCCTTTGTTGTGACTTTATTATTGCTATATATATATATATGCGTAATTTCGGGGATTTATTTACTTTGGATGTTAAGGCAAAGGAGAATGTGAAATTTAAAGACATACTGAGCACGATACACAAATTATTAGGATGATGGTGGAAAGAAAGGAAATTGTTTGATGAAAAGTGTCGCATTGTCAAAAGTCGCTATCTAATACATGTAGTAGTTGTCCCTCAGGTGGATATTTTCAGAAGTTGAAAAAAATGGTACAGGAAAGGTCGCATAAAAAGAAACATTTTAAATCAAGGTTATGAGTTTGGAGGTTTGATTTCGGATATTGATCAACGCATCACGCCTTTTGTTTGGAGAGAAAGATGTGGCCTAGAAATTGTGCCTTGATGCCAGTTTTAAGTTTTAAACTGTATTATGTGAACAAGGTGTACCCTAGTGTGTGTGTGTGTGTGTGTGTGTGTGTGTGTGTGTGTGTGTGTGTGTGTGTGTGTGTGTGTGTGGTGTGTGTGTCAGGTGTATAGAAACCTAGGAGGAGGTCGGCAGGTGCAAGGGGGAGAGGGTGAACAAGGTGAGTGGGGCTCTAAAAACATATTAAAGATCTCTAGGGTTAGGAGGGGCAACTGCGGAGAGCTGCGGGGAGTGGGTTTCTTTGGTCAATATTCAATATTCAATATGATTACATTATGTTTTGCTGCACCATTTTTTTCCCTTTCATTCCAATTATCAATTTGATGACAGGAATGCCAGGTGCCAGATATCAAGTTTTGATTTCTTTTTCTATGAAAATACGAATTACACATGCAGGAAAGGTATAAGCACGTTTGTTATTTGTAAAATGTGCGACTATAGTATAACTCTTATACTTTGTACAGCGGTTTCAGCTCATGATATAATTTGTATTGTTTGAATGTTAATGAATGAAGACTATTTAAAAAAGTGTACATGCGTATGTGAGTACCACTGCCTGTGAATATAATTATCCAGTACCACTTCGACTTGTCATGAAGAATGGTACTGGTTGCGGAAGTTAAGCAAAGCAGTGCTGATATCAATCGGGCTCCTTTTTATTCATGAATATACTATGTCTTGTAATTGTATCAGCTGTAACCTCAAATATGCCGTATATTCTCAATATAAGTCAGCATTTCTTTTTCTTTTTCTTTCTATCTGTCGTCTGTGTACTTTGATTAGATTTATTGGTTTCTGCATTTTTTTTGCATAAACGATGTTTTACAAAGAAAATACGTACACAAAATATGATGAAACTAAAGGTGCATACAAATTAATATGATACGACACAGCTAGGTTTACAAATATAATATGAGCAACATAACATATTGTATTTTCGGAATGTTTACGGAATGTTTAATGGAATTACAGGGGTTGTCACAAAAAGTAAAACTGGAAAGCGCCTGTCAACCCTCTAAGATCAATAATCTATGTGTTTTCTTATTACAAAAGGTACATGAGGGGCTGGGACCGGAGGGGGGGGGGGTCGATGATAGGACTTCTATGATCATCTATAGGTTAAAGGCATTCCCCATTTGCAGACGAAGTAAAAACCCAGAATTAGTGCTTCAAAATAGTTCTACAATGTGAGTTAGGGATAGAAACAACCAATGTAAAAATTTGATCCAGTATAATCGATGTTAAGTACTATAAAATATACAAAACGTGAACAATAGTTATAATGAAAATGTTTCCAGACTAAACCGTCTACAGTTATGGTTTAATGAGAAAAGTAGTGATATCTCCTTATGTTTTAGGCTTTATTGCAAAACATTTATATGCTAGGATGTTCTGTGATACAACTGACCTACACATATGCATCAAAAGCGATATCTTGAACATTCTTTTTAATCAATGCTCCCAAAAGGTAAACAGGACCTTTAAGCAAACGCATGTACCTATAATACATACAAGAAAACAAAGAAGACAAACAGTGACAAAAAGAGAAACAGAATGCAGGCGTACAACGACACACCGATATGTCCATTATTGTAGCTGTGTTGTAATTTCACTCTCAGTCTTCAATAATACTTAGGCCAATTATTGTATCCCATATAACAACACTGAGCAACGCATGTGTGTAATCCATATCTCTCTCGATATATTGAGTGTGTGTCTTGCCCTATAGTCTATAGACTTTGAACTATACATGTAGTTGCATGTTTTACATTTCGTCGTTGTTTGTTCTTGTTTTTTAAACCACGTCAAAGCAATATAACTTGCACGGCAAGCAATGGCGAAATTCGAAACTTCTAAGTTAAGAATCCAAGGAAGGATCGAGCCATGTCCATGCAGAATAGTGGTCTACTCGTCGTTCTCCAGTCTTCCCCACTATTCACGATGACTATGGAATCCGACGGGGGGGGGGGGGGGGGGGGTGGGGGGTATGGGGGAGGGGGAGAGGGATCTAGGTTAACACCACCCTCCTTCTCACCAGGGAGGTGAGAGCTCTCACCACCCTGTTCACACACGCACGCACATATTACACACTTTTTTTTCGACATAATGAAAAACCTCTCATGAAATATTAAAAAGCCTACAATTCTAAGTTCATTTGATGAAAATCCTTTTTTTACTGGCTGAGATATACAAAAATAAAGTAAAACAAAGTGGTTCTGATAAAAGGTGGGACCCATCTTTTATCAGGGCCTCTTTATTTTGGATATCTCAGCCATTTGAAAACCGATTTTCATCAAATAATTTGAATACCTTTTAGAAGTGTATGCTCTTTCATATTTCATAAGAGGTTTTCCATTATTTTATAAAAACTTTGTAAACCTGAAGCCCCATCTCAACCAAACCTATACCATCCCTTTAATTCCGTCAGTCACTCGGCTGTTTGCCTACAAAGATCTATCGCTTCCTTATATAGTAACCACCTAAATAAAAAAGTCATTTATACTACCCCGCGATACGATACACTAAACTAAAATAATGTCAAGTTAGTAGTGAGGCAAACGAATGCCATAGATTAGCGACTAGTTTATACAATGCATGTTCTAAGTTCCGATATCCGATATATACTTTCAGCATGGAAAGGCAGCACTTAAGAATGGTCTCATTTCAGACGCGACGGTAAAATTATTACAGATAGTGTATAGCCCTATGTTGATGCATATATAGATCTATAATTATGATAATGCCAATACTTTGTAAAAAATTTGTAGTACCGTATAGTGAAAATGGAGCGCAAAAATAAAAACTAAACTTAACCGAAAATGAAAGGAAAATGTATATGTAGGCAGGGAAAATTAGCCCTAAGTTCTACGATAGCCCTACAGAAATTTCTCCTTACTGTACCAGGAACGTCCTGATGTGAAACTTGCCTCGTCGACTTTTTTTAGAGACGGAGAAGAATGGGACATGAAGATGGATAGAGAACGAACCAAAAACACAAAGACGAGGTCCCGCCTCCCCGTTGATACATACACTATAGTCATTGAAATGATTCGGAGAGAAAAACCAGCAGACTGCATAGTGAAACTATACATATACTCACACTTATACATGCACAGACCTGTGGATATGTTACCATCCAGATTTTGCTATACGTGCAAAATTCCCCTATTCTTCAAGAGGCTTCATTCTATTGATTAAAAAAAACACAAACAAACAAACAAACAAAAAAACAAGTATTGAAGAAAAAAAAAATATTGTAGGAGGAGCCGTGTACGTTTTCGTTTCTATGTGCACGCTTCGTGTCGTTATCAATATTATGTTCGCGTGATTTCATTGTATTTATCAATATTTGGCGTAGATTAGTTTTGCTTTGGGTTAGTTAGGCAATCTTCCGACATAATGCCCAACCTGATGGCTTGGAATAGGTCATACTAAAAGTCAGGACAAGCAAGAGTTTAAACTCTGGCTCCTATACTGTACTGCAGGCAGGCCTACATAAGAGTGTACAGGTCTATATTGAGTTCCGCCGTTTGCCTGTAAGTAAGGCATCACCTATGAGTTCACTAGCTTTTGAAATCTTTAAAGACTTTCCACATAACCCGTCAGGTAGTAGTTTAACCCATTTGTGTGCCTTGAGGCTAAGAGGCACAGAAAATGTTTTCGCGTGGAGACACTGTTCAAAGTCCCTGATGGCACAGATAGGGTTCATTCGTTGATATTTGTATATACACGTGTAAATAGTACATGCAGTTGAAGTTTCCACTTTCTAACACATGGCAAGTCAGTGAGTGTGTTATCAAATTTGTACGAAATGTTGTAGGAAGCTGCTACTACATGTATTACTATTAATTATGTATTAATGTATGTATATTAATTAATAATGTATTAGCTTCAGCCTATGCCAACTCGGGTTCCATAACAAAGTTGCACCTCCAAACCTGTCTATCCAGTGGCGTATCTAGGGGGGGGGGGGGGGGGCAAGGGGGGCACGTGCCCCGGGCGCAAACGAAAAAACGAAAAAAATCGAAGAAGAAAAAGAAAGAAAAGAAGAAGAAGAAGAAGAAGAAGAAGAAGAAGGAAAAAAAAAAAAAAAAAAAAACCTCGCCCGGACCGGGAAGGGGGGGGGGAGAAAACTAAATCAAACAAAATAACAACAAAAATGATAATGTTTATTGTGTTCACACCAGAATTCCATGTTTTGTAAGCTGAAATTTCGGCTCGCTCGCTGCGCTCGCTAACTGCTCGCAAAAATTTATATATATAAAAAAGAAGATAAAGAACAAAACGTGATGATGACGTGGACAAAATGACAATGTATATTGTGTTCACACAAGCCATCGTTAGAAGGCTTTACACGGAGCAGCGGCTGCAATTTTATTTCTTTCGCTCAAATCAAACAAGATAAGAACAAAACGTAATGATGACGCGGATATAAACAAATTTCGGCTCACTCACGCGTTCTAATTTAGAGTATTTTTTTTTCAAGTCCTCAGTTTGTTGGTATAAATCGTTATCTATAAGGCCGTCACTATATCTTGATTAGAATTGTAAGATTTGATAGACAAAAAAATGGCAAGAATTCCATGTTTTGTAAGCTGAAATACAGCAATTTTCGGGGCCTCTTTGTTAAAAACGTGATGATGACGCGGAAATATACAAAAATTTTCGGCTCGCTCGCTTCGCTCGCTCGTCAAAATCTATCTAAATTTAATACATTTAAATCACCCTCGAAAGACCCCTTTTAAGTGCTTGAAAAAGCATATCATGTGGACTTTTTTGTAAGTCCCTACCGGGATGGGGTTGGGGTTGAACACTTTTTCAGAAATTAGGGGCGCAATTTTCGCGCTTGCCCCGGGCGCCGTTTTCCCTAGATACGCCACTGTGTCTATCTAATGGCTGTCCTCAGTTCATTTATACTATGAAGGCTTGTGTCCCTCTTCAGTACACTGATGAAAGTGGCCCTACTTCTTTTTCTTTTTGCAATTCCCTGTTTGGGCTCCCAGAGTACGAGGAAAGCTGTGGGCAGTTTGAATTCATTTGCATACCCGTAGACATGGCCCGGTGGTATCTCTCTAGTTCATGGTCTTGAACAAACTTCTATATGGCAAAGGCAAAGGCAAGAAGAATAATGTCCGAAGACACCCAGAATACTTAGTAAACCTACCTATCTCACTGTATGTGCACCTGACAAGTTTGTGGAGACCGCCATCTCTTGACCACAAGTAAGAATGGCAGATCGTTGATCTCTATAGTTGTACGTCAGACGAACAGCACGCATCACCGACTTCTCCCTATTTTTCACCCCCGTTTCAATGATATTTTTTTTTTCATCGGTCACTCATCGGAAGCAAAGGATGTTGATTCCGGCCACCCACCGAGGTGTATCGGATCGCAATCTGATGAATCCGACTTTGTTCGTCGACTATAAGGGTATCAGACGCGTGGCACGTGATCTTCATCGGACGATCTTGCCTCATTGGATCACTGCCCAACATGTCTGACACTGACCTGATAGTCGACCAACACAAGTCAGATTAATCGGACTGTGATCCGATACACTTCGGTGGGTGGCCGGAAGCGATAAACTGCTTCCGATGAGTGACCGATGAGAGAAAATCTCTGTGGAATGGGAATATACGCACCACAAATGCCTATACCCAACAAGTGACGCGCATCCTTTATCACAAGTCGACGCATTGTTCGTTCCTTTTATTTCATTTATTGTATCCCTGTTGTGGTAAAACCCTCTTTATGTATTAATCATTTTCGCGTACAGAATTACAATGATACAAAAAGACAGAAAACGATAAACTGCTTCCGATGAGTGACCGATGAGAGAAAATCTCTGTGGAATGGGAGTATACGCACCACAAATGCCTATACCCAACAAGTGACGCGCATCCTTTATCACAAGTCGACGCATTGTTCGTTCCTTTTATTTCATTTATTGTATCCCTGTTGTGGTAAAACCCTCTTTATGTATTGATCATTTTCGCGTACAGAATTACAATGATACAAAAAGACAGAAAACGATAAACTGCTTCCGATGAGTGACCGATGAGAGAAAATCTCTGTGGAATGGGAGTATACGCACCACAAATGCCTATACCCAACAAGTGACGCGCATCCTTTATCACAAGTCGACGCATTGTTCGTTCCTTTTATTTCATTTATTGTATCCCTGTTGTGGTAAAACCCTCTTTATGTATTAATCATTTTCGCGTACAGAATTACAATGCTACAAAAAGACAGAAAACGACAAACTTAACTCGACAACGATGCTGACATTCGGATGACTTGCACTATCGATTGTGATGGCTTCCAAAATCATCGCCGGAGAATCATGCATGAATTTGGGTGTTTTCGCCACCATCATGTGTTCTTATGGCACCCATGTAATGTCGATGACCACTTGTACAATCACTTTTCTTAACTGATGACAGTTTAACGAAATGTTGGATCACCTAAGTAAGTTAGTAGGCCTAGATAGTAGATACCCATCAGCATTGATTTGCAGATCAGCTATGGCGTATTACCACGAAAGTATACTCAAAACGAGATATCGTTAAGATTGGAGTGACATGCCCTTTTCACGGTTTCACAGAAAACTATTATGTAGGCCTACAAGTGCAAGTCGTGCAGGGCTTCGAGGAAGAGGTAGGTAGGTGCTACCAGACCGATCCCATTATTAATTGTCTCGAGCTTTAAGCAGTTCTGGCCTTTGTCAAGATATCTGTGTGATATACTATTCCTGACCAGGCTAAAATACCAATTTTACAATTGATCCACTGGTCACCCTGTGTATGTATTCGATCTCTGCACATGCTGAGAATGTAATGATAACTTAGTTAAATATGACCATAGAATAATGCATACTATTTATGGCATCAGCGTGCTAAACAGAATATGGTAAGGAGAGAAAATAATAAATTCGTAATCCTTGACTAATCTTAAATTGTTAAGAGTTGAAATTGTAGGTCCTATACGTTACAGCACCCTCATTTCATCTCATCTCACCTCATTTGTCTAGACACTGCACGTGAATAAACGGATGATACAGACAAATTCTACTGGATTTACTTTTATAGAATGTCCTATGTAGGTAATATTTAACGGAGAAAAATAATTAATATGCACTAATATACATGTATGTTAATGGTAATGACTTCTGAAATCGTGCCTCCAGATTCTCCTAGTTGCACCCATGAAGTCACAAGCATGGCGTCATTACTACATTAATAATATGCATACATAATATTTGCTCATATGGACTGCAAGAAAAAAAAACATATATCGTACGAAGTATAGGCTATTCCCTGTAATCCCTGTATAGGTACCTCAGATAATCCCGTAGCTCCTTGTCATTAAAAAGTAAGAGCATGCAGAATAGTAATGCATTCACCATCAATACGAACACAGCAAAATGATCAATGTATTATATATGATACAACATGTGCGAAGTATCTTTGATCATAGACCTAATACTACCCCGTATACCACAATATTATGATGCGGCCAACCACCATTGCATAATATAAAGGATTCAAATGTTACGGATTAATCATAATACAAAAATAATATAGTGCTTCATTAACGTCACATTTCTTCATTGTGAGTAATCAGTGCGATGTATAGGCCTACTCGCGTACTGCAGAATAAGCGCTAGTGTCTGTCGACATTACCACTAAGCCTATCTAACTCCAAAAGAATATTGTCGCTCATAAGTTAATTGTAAAACTTCAGTTGTTGGCTAACATCTTACAAGTACTCATGAAAGTAATTGAATTCCCAGTTCGCGTCGCCCTTCTCCAGAGCTTCTTTCTCTACTTTAGCTTCGTTGATCCTGATCGCGGAGAAACACTTGATGAAGTCTTCTCCCAGAGCCTCACTGATCACCTCGTCGTTCCGCAATGCTTGAATGGCGTCTTCCGTGTTGACGGGGAGTACCGGAGTTTTGGGAGGCACGTCTCTCTCGATATAGGCGTTGCCGGTGCATTCGGGTGGGAGTGGCAACTTGTTGATGATGCCATCCATTCCAGCAGCAACCGTTGCCGCCAGGGCCAAATAAGGATTGCAGCCTGATGAACCCATGCGATTCTCGATGTAGGTTCCTTGCCCGCCGTTCACTTTCACCCGCATAGCACAAGAGCGATTGCCCATTCCCCACGTAGCGTTTACAGGGCAGAAATTGAAGGGTTGAATGCGCTTGAGGCAGTTTACAGTTGGCTTCATGAGTATTTGAATGGCAGGCGAGTGGGCCAGAAGACCAGCAATCCACCACTTGGCGGTTTGCGACAGTCCTTGAGGGTCACCGGAATCATACAGAAGAGGGGTCTTCCCTTGTACATCCCAGAGAGAATGACAGAAATGACATGCACTGCCTACGGAATCGGGATATGGCTTGCACATGAAGGTGGCTATATAGCCATTGAGCAAAGCAATCTCCTTGACGGATGTTTTGAATGTGTGGGCGTTATCCGCGGAACGAATACCAAGAGCCGGTTTGTAGGTTATCTCCACTTGACCAGGGTCGTACTCAGTCTCCAAAGATTCGACGTTAATGCCAACTTTTGGAAGATTTTTTATCAGACGGTTGAAAAAGTCGTTGATTGGAGTGCCTCGGATAGTACTGTGCAAATTAACGTCACTACTAAACGGTTGTAGAGTTTTCTTATCCAGCACGTAAAACTCGAGCTCATGTGCAGAAAGCAGAGAGAGTCCAAGCGTCTTTAATTTCTCCAACTGTTTTCGCGCCACAACTCGAGGGTGAGCCATAACGTACTCACCTTTGTACGTTGGCTCGGTAAGGATCCGCCCGGTCTTCTCCACCCACGGCAAGACCTGGAATGTGTCGTAATCGGGAAACATCATCGCATCTGCGTAACCGGTTTCCTCGATGTAACCAGTGTCCGCCATCATCTCTCCCTGCATACCAAGAGTGAAATCTCCCAGAAACACGTTGAGTCCATCTGTCGCCTTCTCCCTGAAGTGGCAGCTACGTATGGTCTTGGACCTGGCGACTCCATTCATGTCGGTCTGCTCAAACCGCACCGCCAGGAGCTCTTGCTTCTCTATCTCCGTTAGGATTTCCTCACAGCTCATCTTGGAGTTCATTCTGGAGTTCTCTGTGACATCTGTTGCTGTGGGAAATACGAAGAGAAATAGGAAATGCGTATTACGTCATTACGTTATAATAATATCAATATTCGAATTCGAAACATGTTTGTTTTGACTGATTTGAAAATATTGACTAACTCTCGCACACAAGCATTCAGTGCTTTTATCATCTATTAATTCTGTTTCCGTGTACTTGAATGCTTGAGGATATAAAGGTCATCACAAGAGTGATCAGATAGAGATGTAGGCCTACCTATATGTCACAATTCTACTTCTTCCTTTTTGTCTCTTCAGTACAAAAATAGCGATTGCCAGTGATTGCGATGCGCATGAAGGTTATATTTCTTAATCGGTAACACTATGAATCATTAATTGTATACTTTGTAATTATATAACCTTTAGTTGGCTGGAAATAAAGCATAATCAATTAAATTGAAATGAAATAGATTAAAGAATGGATGCAATGGTGAAGTGTATATAGCTTGATAAAAGTGTGTGTACCTGTATGACCATTGCTAAAATGTCTGTAAGAGATTTACTCCAAAGACATTGACAACTGGCCAGGCAAACCGGCTGAGAAAGAATTTTTATCAGTTCCTATCAATTTATCTTTCTCGAAAAAAAGTATAGGTCCACAATATCTTTTCTGATATAACAAAGCAATAAAATTGGAAACCCTACAATAGTTGGAAGATACCCTTTTTTATGTTTTCGTCCTCTAGCACAAAAGCTTGAAATCATCCCCATACCCGGAATTGGTCCATTGGAGCGTTTCGGAGAGCAGACCGAATCGGCTACCTCACCCTTTCTGTCATGCCCAATAATTGGCGATCATATCATTATAAGAATACTGATGTCCTCCGTCCAATGCCGATTAATTAAGGGGTAAAAAACAACCCTAGGACCACAGTCGTTTAGCAAAATGTCTTCATGTTACCTTTTACTGCACTTTTCTTTCCCTCTTTTCTAATGTATCTCTTCCTCATAACTCTCCCCTCTTCCTCCCCTTTTCGTTTTAAATTCGGAGTTTTCAGGTCCAGTATACAAATCTTTTGCTACAAAGATTTGCAATACCTGCATGCAGATTGGACACATCGGGCAACTGTCGGGAAAATGGAGAGCTCACCTCCAATGGACGCACGTGAGAAAAATGTACACAAAGCACAGATATAGGACAGATCTGTGCGTTTGAATAATGAAATACGTCATGAATCAATCACTTACCTGGTCACGAGATAAAACAAGGTGGAAACCTGCTTACTGAAGAGATGTAGCGCGCCTCACAGTGCTAGGGTATAGCTACGAAGCCGATGATTTAGTAATTCTGAAAAGAAAAATAGTAATAACACCGCCACACCTATTCGTGTTCAATGGTTGACTATGGATTATGCAGCAATACACTGAACTGATGTTACACGCAGAACCATATCGCCTTGTATCTAGGCCCAGTGGTATGTATGGAACTATTATAATATGCTTTGCTGTTTAGTATAGAAAGATCAGAGGAAAATGAAAAGGGAGAGAGAGAGAGAGAGAGAGAATGATGCCATGATAGGATAATAGAAAGTAGATGAATGAAAAGTCTCCATAGACGGCTTGTTCTATTCAGTTGAATGCCAAGTTTGTATGACGAATGTAAGACCATGAAAGCGGTGGGGGTGGGGGGGGGGGATGGGCTGCAGCCCCATTCTGACACCCCACAACCCCCCCCCGCCTCCCCAGTCAATGATTCCACCGGTGACTCTTTCCGTCAAAACGGGGTGGGGGCGTGCTGCTCTCAGAAGAAACCCATTCCATAGGTTCCATCTTCCTGCATGACCTACCTTGACCTATGCCTTTCACACCAACAAAAGGTTGAGTGGTGGCATCGGCTTCATGCATGCTGCATCACAATACGCTTCATGCATGCTGCATCACAATACGCTCTAGACAGGTGACAAGGTTACTCTTCCGAAAAGGTAGGGTGGGATTTCACGGAGCACGCGAACGATTTGCGAAGGACGCGAATGGGAAAATCCAGCATTCGCATTTTAGACTGCAAACGATCGCCAAACAAACGTGAGGGTTCGGAAGCGTCGTCAATTGTTCGCGAATGTCGTTTTTACTTCGGCGAGAATTTCAAAAAAGTTTGAAATTTGTTGCGAACCTTTTCCGCACACTTGGTCGTGATTTGCTTGTGAATTGTTCTCGAAAGTGTCTTTAAAGCCTCGGTCTATGCGCAAGACCTTCGCAAGACACGCGCGATGTTCGCAAAATGTTCGTGAAACCCCAAACAGACTCCGAAACTTTGGAGAATGTCTCGCGTATGTTACGCGAAATCTGCGAAGTTTTTCCGATCATTTTACGACGTAATCGCAAACTGTTCGCGTACCTTTTAAGACATTCTCGCGAACGTTTAGCGCACGTTGGGGGATGTATGACCTATACGTTTTCTACAAATAAAAATCGTAGCATACATCTAAACATCAAGCAATTATTAACAACTATAGTAACAAAAGAAATTAAAGACTAGCAAAGAGAAATAAATGTTTGATATACGAAGAAAATCGCAGAATACACTTGAAATTAATCTAAAGTATGTAAAATTTCATTTGAACTATAGAGATTATGTGTTGGAGGAACTGCAAAAAAAAAAAAACCGATCAAATGCTTTACTAGTGGAGATACGTCCTAGGAAAAAAATGTAGGCAAGCACACGATAGAGAAATGAGAGAAAAAGAAAGGAGAAAGAGAGGAAAGAAAAAAATTCAACTCAAGACAGCTTCCACCTCTCCTTGGGTACATTTTCTCCCATGATTACTGAAAAATTTTCGTTGTTCGCATTTCCGTCGCGTGTTCTTCGTGTTCGTAACATGCTGTACTTTAGCAATGATACACACGACATTCGCACATACGTCGTGGAAACTTCGCACAAATTGCGCAAGAATAGTTTTCGGGTTCATTGTCGGAAAACATTCGGAGAAAAACTTTTCCGAATGTTGGATGTTGTAATTCGCGTCCTTCGCAAATCGTTCGCGTGCTCCGTGAAATCCCACCCTATCCGAAGGCTCAATGTATATCGTCCGAAATAAACAGAGGTCAGTTTTTTGATAGCGTATAGTCCCACATGGATGACGTTCGTTATTTCGACGCTTTGTAATTGTTTATCCGAAATATATAAAATAGGGTTTGTTTTTTTCCAAAGGTCCGATTTTTAGAAGCACACGAATTCCCTATAATTGTTCGTTAATACGAAAACTTGAAGTGCATTTGACAAACCTTCGGAATTATGATCCCTATTTCGTTTTCGGATTTAGCAAACCTTCGCTATGGAGCTTGAACGCGATAACAGGATCACCTCATCTAATTTGTATTTAGGCTGTATCATATTCTTTATTTATTTATTCATGTGGAGAAAATATAAAATCCTAGAGTTTTAATAAACTTTCATTCAGGTTTAATCGTACTGCTTGACCATTGCCTTGTTATTAAATTCCTCTCGACTATATAAAGAATGATTAAGTTTTCTCTTTCAGATCTTACAGTGGCGACTTCAGTGTATTAGGAGTGGTTTTGCAAAATTTTACTCCTGCTGAATGGGTGTCATATAAATTTGGTTGCCTTCCCTTTTGCTCTCATCGATCTTTTTTTTTCTTTATACAATTTCGGATATGTCTATTTAAAGCGTCATTTCTGTCCGTTGAAACAAGGGTGCAACAGATGTATTGAGCACTATTCGTGGACTTATTTCATTGCACCTGAAACCATCCGTTATTATTTTCCATTTTCTTGCCTGTATAATGTGTTAAGATTTCCTAATTTCGTACAATACGTAAAGAAACTGTCTATATTTCTCTTCATCCTCCGATTGCAATTTTGGTTGCCCCTTTGACAAGCTCCTATTGGTGCCCAAAGGGTATAGGCCGTATCTGGGTTGCACACTATACAAGATCCATATTACAAAGGAATTTTATTCAGATTCCTTTGTAGGCTTATACATGATTGATTATAACGCATTCACAGGTACATGTATGGTGTTAATTTACTTATTGTTGTGTCTAATCACTAACACACCCACATCTTTTTGTAGACCTGCAAAGCCCTAAAAATTACTTTGTTGACCCAAATTGCATGGTAACCTTGGAGTACCCACCCCCCATACCAAACGAGAGCATGAGATTGAAAAGAAACAGAACCACAGTTAACAAGCAAGCGCAGTAACCACACCCACCAACACCACCACCTCAACAACAACAACAACAACATAAGAAAACAAACATCGACGACGACGACGACTCTTTATGCCGTAGCTGCCAGTGTGAACGCGCTCATGCACAGTCAGGAAGGCCTGAAAATGTACAAGGTATCAATTGGCATGAAGCACACTGACAGTACACACCCTGTCCCGTAATGCATGTGATGCATGCAGGTAGCGTGGCAGCGCATGCTGGTATTTGATTGATATTGTTGATGCTGCTTGCATCAACAAGATACATGGTTTTCTGAAGATAACATTATGCAAATGCCAACTACACATGCTTCCCACGAAATAGGAAAAGTGGCCCCCGAGGCGGGTGTGCCACCTATGTGCATAACACTACCCCATAGGTCCTACAACTCGCCAACCTCTCAGACGGAACCAGAAATCCTTCCGTATTTAGGTAATATTTAACGTTAAAAAAAATTACATGCACTGATAATGACTTCTAAAATCGTGCCTCCAGATTCTCCTAGTTGCACCCATGAAGTCAAAAGCATGGCGTCATTACTACATTTATCTGCAATATGCATACATAATATTTGCTCATTTGGACTGCAAGAAAAAAAAAAACGCTTATCGTACAAAGTATAGGCTATTCCCTGTATACATATCCCTGTAGGTATCTCAGATAATGTATTATATATTTATATTATATATAGGATACATATGCGAAGTATCTTTGATCATAGGCCCACCCCGTATACCACATTATGATGCGACCAACCACCATTGCATAATAGAAAGGATTCAAACGTTACGGGTAATTCAAATACAGTATATTCAAATTCAGTATAGTATGTATAGTATAGTAAATACAAAAAATAAGACAATGCTTCATGAACGTAATTTCTTAATTGTGCGTAATCCAAGCAACGTGTAGGCCTACTCGTGTAAGCACATACCGCAGAATAAGCGCTTTAGTGTCAGTCGACATTACTACTTAGCCTATCTAACACCAAAAGAATACATTGCTAATCTTTATAAACCGCTTGTTGGCTAACATCTTACAAGTATTCATGAAAGTAATTGAATTCCCAGTTCGCGTCACCCTTCTCCAGGGCTTCTTTCTCTACGTTAGCTTCGTTGATTCTGATCGCGGAGAAACACTTGATGAAGTCTTCTCCCAGAGCCTCACTGATCACCTCGTCGTTCCGCAACGCGTGAATGGCGTCTTCAGTGTTGACGGGGAGTACCGGAGTTTTCGGAGGCACGTCTCTCTCGATATAAGCGTTGCCGGTGCATTCGGGTGGGAGTGGCAACTTGTTGATGATGCCATCCATTCCAGCAGCAACCGTTGCCGCCAGCGCCAGATAAGGATTGCAGCCTGATGAACCCATGCGATTCTCGATGTAGGTTCCTTGCCCGCCGTTCAATTTCACCCGCATTGCGCAAGAGCGATTGTCCATTCCCCAGGTAGCGTTTACAGGGCAGAAATTGAAGGGTTGAGTGCGCTTGAGGCAGTTTACAGTAGGCTCCATGAGTATTTGAATGGCAGGCGAGTGGGCCAGAAGACCAGCAATCCACCACTTGGCGGTTTGCGACAGTCCTTGAGGGTCATCGGAATCATACAGAAGAGGGGTCTTCTCTTGTACATCCCAGAGAGAATGACAGAAATGGCATGCACTGCCTACGGAATCGGGATATGGCTTGCACATGAAGGTGGCTACGTAGCCATTGAGTAAAGCAATCTCCTTGACGGATGTTTTGAATGTGTGGGCGTTATCCGCGGAACGAATACCAAGAGCCGGTTTGTATGAATCTCCACTTGACCAGGGTCGTACTCAGTCTCCAGATTCGACGTTGATGCCAACTTTTGGGAGATATTCGATCAGACGATTGAAAAATCCGTTGATGGGAGCTCCTCGGATAATGCTGTGAGCATTAATGTCACTACTAAACGGTTGTAGAGTTTTTTTTTTATCCAGCAGGTAAAACTCGAGCTCATGTGCAGAAAGCATGGACAGTCCAAGAGTATTTAATTTCTCAAGCTGTGTTCGCGCCACAATTCGGGGGTAAGCCACGACGTATACTCGCCTTTGTACGTTGGCTCAGTTAGGATCCGTCCGGTTTTCTCCAACCACGGCAAGACCTGGAACGTGTCGTAATTGGGAAACATCATCGCATCTGCATAACCGATTTCTTCGTTGTAACCAGTGCCCGCTATCAGCTCTTCCTGGGCGCCAAAAGCGAGGTGTCCCAGAACCACGCCGAGTCCACCTGTCGCCTTCTCCCTGAAGTGACAGCTAGGTATAATCTTGGACCTGGCGATTCCATTCATGTCGGTCTGCTCAAACCGCACAGCCAGAAGTTCCTCCTTCTCGATCTCCCGGAGTATTTCTTCACAGTTAATCTTGGAGTTCATTCTGGAGTTCCCTGTAATATCTGTTGCTGTGTGTTGAGAGGAGAAGCAGAAAATATTTCATATTTCACAATGTAACGCCACCCTATAATGCAGGCGTCAACACCGTCCCAAAATTGAGCAGAGATGGACACTTGATGAAGGAAATACGACAATACGACTCTGATCGTATACACGTCTTGTCATTTGTGATGGCATTTTAAGCCTTCGTATGACTGTGGATGGATCAGTTTCTCAGGCTCCGACAGGAACTTACTAAGAAAGAGGGTTTTTTTATTCTTATTTTTTAATTTGGAGAATTCAAATTTCAATAATCACTGATCCTTTCTATACTACCCCTTCCCCAGTAAACGCCAACAGTTGACCCATGGCCGCCGGAATCGGGGGGATGGGGGGCACCTTTTTTTTTGCACCATATAACTTCGAATAGGCGTCACCACTTTGCCCCCCCCCCTTATTTTTTAACCGTGGAAGTGCGGAATTGGCACTAGAAAGGAATAGAAACCTTTAACCCTAAGGCTTTGATTTTGCACTGAAGACTTTTTCTGTTTTATTTTTTTTGTGTGTTTTATTTTTTTTTTGTGTGTTTTCTTTTCTTTTCTCTTTTTTTTTTTTTTTTTTTTTTTTTGCTTGTTAGTCCGTGAAACCCGGAAGTGGCCCGCTCCTTCCACTTTTGAAAATGTGGCGCCGGCCGTGAGGTAACTTTTTTCTGCCCTTTGTACAAATGAATTATGTATTATTTATTTTAACAATTAACATGTCGGAAGAGGAGAACCAGCGGAAATGGAACCTCTCATCTACTGCTGTCCAGGCAGCGTCCTTTTTTTTTCCGTACCATAGCGAGGCAGGAAACAAATGGGCTCATTAATATTAATGATGAAGCAATCTATGCACATGCGCACTACCTTTACTAAAACTCCTGTTGCTCATGAATATACATCCCCTTTTGACATTGAATAATTAATGATTGCTATAATTGAATTTCACATTCAGTGCTGTCGCCAAAGTCCATCTTGGCAGCGAGAAATTCAGCTTCGCGTCAACTAGCCGAGGCTAACTAGCCTAACAACTAGCCATATAAATAAACATGGCGCTGTCCTAGCTGCGCCAGTCGAGGGAAGTTGTCCTCCATTTTTGTCATTTGTCAGTGTATATGTCAATCTTGTGTGTCTTTTACGTTGGAATCCGAGGAAACATCTTCCAATGACACTGTTGGTTCGTATTGTAGTTTGAATATTGAGTTCATTTTGTGACTATAGAGATGAAAATGTTGACGTTTCTGTTCGAGCTTGCTGTGATTCTGTATGTCCATGCATTGATATTCTCGTGCGCCACGCTTCGGCCGTTCACCTTGCTAAAGACCCGCTTGATACCGGTACCTCCGTGTGATATTCCAAAGCCAAAGGCTGCGTTAATCAACTTTCCCCTGTTTAAACGGCTTTCCAAAGCCCTGAAGCCCTTTCCAAAGGGTGCGTTTATCAACTCCTTTTCTCGGAAGAAACAGGTTATCCAAACAGCTTTCAAGGAATTTTTACGAGTTGATAAACGCAAAGCTGTTTTGAAAGCCCCTTCGGAAAGCCTTTTCGAAAGCCGTAATTTGTGGCTTTCCAAACAGGTTTCGTAAAAACAGGTTTTCAGAAACCTGTTTGTAAAAGCCCTTTGAAGTTGATAAACGCAAAGCTGTTTTGAAACGGCTTTGTAGGTCGCCCTACTGCGGTTACGCAACCATGCGTTTCCGGTTTCTGAAAAGACGCGCGCCACGTAAAATGGTAATTGCTTTTCGCCGTCCCTTCTTAGAAAACAAGCGGCACATTAATAGTACAGGGATTTGGAAACGGCTTTCGAAAGGGCAATGGAAAGGGATTTGGAAAGGGCTATGGCAAGGGCTTTCGAAAGGGCTATCGAAAGGGCTTTCGAAAGCCGTTTAAACAGGGGAAAGTTCATAAACGCAGCCTCAAACAGGGGAAAGTTGATAAATGCAGCCAAAGTCTCATGCCGCCACTCATCTTGGCAACGTATGAAAGCAGGTGTGCCACAAGGACGCTATTGGGACCGTTGATTTTTCTATCATTTGTTGATGACGCCCTCCGCGACCAACCTGTTATGCGATGGAAATATGTAGATGATATTATGTCAGTCGCCGACAGCCACAAGACTCCGACCGAAATTAGCAGGGATTTGCTGGATTCTCTACAAATCCTCGAAAATTGGTGTGATGACAATTATGTCAGATTAAGTCCGAAGAAATGTTCTGTACTCCTAATTTCTTTTTCAAAAACACATGTTCCCGAACCAAATGTTTCTTGGTGCGGCCAAAAACTCAGTAATGTGAAACACATAAAAATTCTTGGTGTTGTTGTCCAGGATAACTTAAAATGGGATTCTCAAGTAGCCTCTATGGTTTCCCGAGTCAATCAACGTTTGTTTATGTTGCGAACTCTCAAGACCTTTAATGTTGCCAGGAAAGATTTGTTAACTGTTTATGCAAGTTTTGTTCGACCTTTGCTTGAATATGCTTGCCCTGTCTGGCACAGTGCTTTAACTCTGTCCCAACGAAATAAAATAGAGAAAGTACAAAAGCGCTCACTCCGAATAATGCTGTCATTCAATTATCTCTCTTATTCCCAAGCACTAGAACTCGCAGGACTTCAGTCACTTGAGGAAAGACGTCAGTACTTGTGTCTAGAGTTTGCCCGGAAGGTTTTCAAATCAAATATGTCAAATCAATGGTTTTTGCCTGCAAATCTATCGAGGAGTCTAAGAAGCAATCGACTGTGTTTTGAACCAAAGTGTAAAACTGACCGCTATCGAAACAGCTGCCCGAGTGTCCCATACCTCACGAGATTGTTGAATAAGGCACGGTTATAATTGAATCATTTGTTTTTAATGATGTAATCATTATGTTGTTTGTTAATGCCATTTTTTTTTAGTTTCTACCAATTATGTTATATCTGATTGTCAGTATCTGTTATTGCTCATCTTATGAATTTATGCCTTTACTGTTTGATGTTTTATGTGAATTAGATAATGGTATTTCATTGAGATATATATGTCTCATAGTTATAGGATTGACTTGTACATAAAATTATATTGTAAAAGAGATAACAAGGATTATGAAACAGGTATTTATAATATATATAAAAGAAATAAGTAAAATACAGTTATTATAAAATGAGGTTTTATGACAGGATATGTAGATTTACAGACTGCGCACGCTAAACATTATATCATAATAAAAACACAGGTGATCAGAGTTTGGTAATCACACTCTCTCTTTCAATACCTCTCTCGCACTCCCTCCCCCTCTTTCCCTCTTTGTCACTTTCATTCGCTCTTTCTCTCATGTTTTTTTTTTCATACACACCATTACGCCCACACAACATACTGTTGAATTATCGGTCCTGCTGATTTCCTACTCTCGTTACCCACCAGTGATCACCCATTTATAATGCAAGGAAGAGATCGCACCTTGCCATCAAAATAAATGTACAGGTACCTCATGTGTAGTATACAGTCATCCTCATGAATTTATATCATATGGTGTTTGTGCAATAAGAAATAATTCATTAGTCTGTGTATCTGTATTGTAAAGTATCATTTGTTTTGTGTTTTCTGTATACAATAATAATATTGACAAGATTGATGTGAGTAATTGGATTTGGGAAAGTGATGTTAAGTCCAATTAAAAATGAATGCAGATACAGTTATTTGAGCATCAAAGTGTTAATGGTTAATGTTTTTTTTTTTTATAGATGATATGCATAATATATTCATTGAATTTTCATATTGCATTGAATTAATCACAGGGAAATTTAAGTTTGATATGATATGATGTTGTGTATTTGTTATGTTAATGTAATTGGATTTTTTTATTGTTAAAATGTTCATACAATGTGTGTTGTTTTGATGTAATTTATAAGTTTTTATGTGATGCATTATAATCTAGCCTTCGGGCTACCACTTTGAATGTTTGATCTAATAAACCCTTATCAATTCAATTTAATTTGCATACGTAAGTCGCTTGTACGCATGCGCATCTACTTTCAAGCCATAGTTTTTCATGAATATTAATGAGTCCATTGGTTTCCTGCCTCGCTGTGGCATGGGGAAAAAAAAAGACGCGTCCACGTAGCAACAGCTATCCCTTGATACCAGCAGTGACGCAATGAACTTTACCCAAGCTCCAAAATTCCGACATTGTTATTTGCATAGTCCAAGGCGGATTAGGTATATTTAATGAAAGCAAAAGATTATTAATCAGAGGGATGAATAGTTTATAGACGAGTAGGCTCGACTGAAGAACAGCTGTATAGATAGCAGTAATTGACGAGTTCGGTTCATTTTTTCCCCCCGACATGCTTGTTAAAAATGTAGATCAGCAGTTGCGATCTTACAACATTATAATATCATTTGTACAGAGGGTATGCAGATAAATTGAATAAGACTCATATCTCATGTAACATTAAAAAGGAGTTTCAACACACACGCACACACACACACATACACAAAGTTTTTGAAGGCAGACTGGACTAAGATTTTGGTTTAAAAAATCACAAGCCGAATTGGTCCCCCTCGGACACGAATTTGTCTTCCCATATCCACTCTCGTCCAATATATAAAGATGAAGTCGTTTTCACCGAATTGCCGGTCCACAGAAGCGTTTCGGAGAGTGGAGCAAATCGGCTACCCCAACTTTTCTGTCATGCCCAGTTATTGACGATTTCTTCGCTCCAGTGTTGATTAATTTACAAAATCTGATCTATAGGACCCTATGCACCGGGGCCATCCAGTAAATTGTATTCAAGTCACAGTGCTTTACAGTTCCCCCTCTTTCCAATGTATTCTCTTCATCCCGTCTTCATCTTCTTCTTTTCTAATTCTTATAGAACCTATAGGTCTATAGTATAAAGTTATTTCTGCACAAAATTGCAAAAGATAATGGAAACAACAGGGATTCACGTATCAAGTAAGAGGGATCTATGCATTAGAACGATGAATTGAATCATTTTCATTTTAATGAATCACCTCCCTGGTGCTGTAAAAGAAGACAGAAACAGATATAGGTGCGTTTGAATGATGACTATAAACCATTTAATCGGTCACCTACCTGGTCATACGATAAAACGAGGCGGATCCCTGCCTTTATTGAAGAGACAGCGCACCTCACAGTGGTAGATAGCCACGGAGTCGAGGGTTTAGTAATCAGTCAGGCACAGGCGCAGAAAACTGCGCCTGTCGAAAAGCGCCGATTTCTGCTATCATGAATATTATAATGACAATACCCATCATGCCACGCGATGCTCGTAGTGTAAAAGGCATGGAGAAAATTTAGGTGATGAAGACACCTAATCGATATTAATTTCGTACGAAAATTCTAACCTTGACACTTTTCTGATATTTCCTCTGTAGTAAGCCAAATACCTAATCTTGCATAATAATCATTTCTAGGGGAATAAAACCTTGACATCTGGCGTAATTCTGGTCGGAATACATAATTAGGTAAATGTTTTTTGAATGACCACCGGTTTGCCCTCTTTTTAGCCTTGTGCAACAGGTGTTGGCTAGTGTAACAGAAATGTACTCCTTCCTATCAGACCTTCCTCTCTCCCTTCTCCTCTCTCATCCCCTCTTGTGGCTTCTTTCCCTTTCTCTCCCCCAGCACAGCCACCTTCCATCTCTCAACGCATCATCTCTTTCCCCCTCTCTCTTCTCTGTGGTACTCTCCCCGGCAGGTTGGGTTCTTATCTCTGTTGAGTAAACATAGGGCAGCAGTTTAAAACAAGGAAAGTGTTGTGAAAGTGCGGCCAGGCTCTCTGTGGGGCCTACCTCGTACCTCCCTGGTCTTGAACTGACCATGGGCAAAGCACAGAGGCAGGGGCTATGCGATAGGTATTGCAGTTTTAGATTAGATTCCAGAGAGACAGAGTTATACAAGAGAGCACATAATAAACATGAGTTATCAGAGTTAATTGCAGATGACTCTGCAAAGGAAGCAGAACAGCGTAACATCGTAACAGCAAGGTAATCCCAATGACTCCTACTTCATTCTCAATCTCACTAGCCTATTTCTTGATATATAAATGAGCTATGGTCAGTGTGGAGAGACGTATAATAATATAGCGCATGGTGTTTGTTGGTGAGAGCGTATGGCTCTGGATGTGCCTGATGCATGCTGTATTTCGATATAATTGTGGTGATACAGTGCAGTATACACATACATACTATCGTGTTTTGGCAATTTGTCTTGCATACAGTACTTAGTGCACTGCAAATCAGTAAAAAGCAGTAACGGGCGCCTGGTACACAGACGATATCAATGGAACCGACTGTTCGCGAAAACTACGAGAATCGATTGTAGCGGGCACACTTGCTCGGCGCTCGGGCGGATAACCCCAAAGTAGCAGTTTTCTGCGCCTGGCGGGAGGCGCAGTTTTCTGCGCCTGTGCCTGACTGGTAATTCTTCAAAGAAAAAGAGTAATAACACCGCCACTCCTATTCGTGTTCAACGGTTGACTATACGCAGCAATACACTGAACTGATGTTACACGCAGAACCATACTATCGCCTCGTATCTAGACCTATACCAGTGGTATAGTATGGAACTATAATATATGGCATTGCTGTTAAGTAGAAATTGAAGATCAGAGGAAAATGAAAAGGAAGAGAGAGAGAGGGAGAGAGAGAGAGAGAGAGAGAGAGAGAGAGAGAGAATGACAGCATAATAGAATAATTAGAGAAAGTGATAGATGAATGAAAAGTCTCCATAGACGGCTTATTCTATTCAGTTGAATGCCAATTTTGTTTAACGAATGCAAGACCGTGAAAGCGGTGGTGGTGGTGGTGGGGGGAGGGGGGGGGGTGGGCTGCAGCCCCTCCTGACACCACACTTTAAATCACACAAAACCAGCGGAGACTCTTTCCGTCAAAGCGGGGTGGGGGCGAGCTGTTTATGGCGCACTCTCAAAAGAAACCCATCCCAAAAGCAAAGGTTCAATCTTCCTGCTTGCTGCATCACAATTCAGCGCTCTAAATATAGGTGACAGCTATTATTCCGAAAGGTCACTCTCCCGAAAAGTTTATTATCCGAAGGCTCAATGTATGTTGTCCTCTCATAAACAGATAGCGTATAGTCCTACATGGATGATGTTTGTTACTCCGAAGCTTTGCAATTGTTCGGTCCGTTATTCCGAAACGCACGAATTCCCTGGACAGATGTTCGTTTATACGAAAACTTTAAAAAGTTCATACTTTAACAAACTTTCGGAATTATGATCCTCATTTCGTTTTCGGATTTACACACCTTCGCTATGTAGCTTGAACGCGATAACAGGATCACAGTCCCATTAAGCCTGTTATATTCTTTCTCTTTTAATTCTCTTTTAATTCATGTGAAAATATAAAATCCTAGACATGCTAGAAGTTTCGGAGTTTTGATAAGCTTTCACTGAGGTTTAACCGTACTGCATTGACCATTTCCTTGTTATTAAATTCCCTTTAAATGGGAAATGATTTTCTCTTTCAGATCTTACAGCGGTGACTTCATTGTGTTAGGAGTGGTTTTGCAAAACTTTACTCCTGCAGAATGAGTGTCATCTAAATTGTTTGCCTTCCATTTTGCTCTCGTCATTTCTTTGTAGAATTTCAGATATGTCTATTTAAAGCGTCATTTCTGTCCGTTTTAACAAGGGTGCAACAGATGTATTGAACACTATTCGTGGACAAGTGGACTTATTTCATTGCACCTGAAACCACCCGTTATTATTTTCTTTTTCTATTTTTGACTGTGTATAATGTGTTACGTTTTCCTAATTTGATACAAAAAGAAACTTTCTATATTTCGCTTTATCCTCCGATTGCGATTTTGGTTTCCCCTTTGACATAAGCTCATATTGGTGCCCAAAGGGTAGGCCATGGGTTGCGCACTATACAAGACCCATATTACAAAGGAATTCTATTCAGATTCCTTTGCAGGCTTATACATGATTGATTATAACGCATTTACAGGTACATGTATGGTGTTAATTCATTTTTTGTTGTGTCTAATCTCTAACACATCTTTTTGTAGGCCTACAAAGCTCTAAAATTACTTTGTTGACCCAATTTGCATGGTAACCTTGGAGTACCCAGCCCCCTCCATCCAAGCACCAAACGAGCTGGGCATGAGATTGAAAAGGAACAGAACCACAGTTAACAAGCAAGCACAATAACTACACCCACCACCACCACCTCCACCACCACCACCACCACCACCACTACCACCACCACCACAACAACAACACAAGAAAACAAACATCGATGACGAGGACTACACTGCCAGTGTGAACGTGCTCTGTCCCGTTATGCATGCGATGCATGCAGGTAGCTTGGTATGCTGGTATTTGATTGATATTGCTGCTTGCATCAACAAGAAACTTGGTTTTCTGAAGATAACATTATGCAAATACCAAACTACACATCCTTCCCACGAAATACTATTACAAAGTCAAATATTACAACATTCAAGCAAGATAAGAACATCCAATATTCACTTGATGAAGTGGGAAAGCCATTCCTGTCAGCGTTTGTGTATGCGCCTTGTTGCAGATTGGTTGAAGATATAGCAAATAACATTTTTATTATCATTACGGTTGCTTCTGATTGACTGCAATAGTGCATCAACTGTGATTTGGTCATCTTCTGGCAGGGGTTATAAAAATTCATCACAGTCACGCTGGAATATGGAGAGTTATTGTTTGGATTTTAGGTTCCGTCTGAGAGGTTGGCGAGTTGTAGGACCTATTGGCTAGTGTTATGCACATAGGTGGCACACCCGCCTCGGGGGCCACTCTTCACATTGACCTCACTTTCGTGTGCTACATTTACACTATATACATGTACTCACAGCGGACAGCCATAACACCAGTATTATGTGAAGAAACAACATATTTTTGGGGGTATCTCTCTGTCAATTTCCCCCTTTAAATCTCTATATTGCATTTAAGTCTTCCCTCTCTCTCTCTCTTCTCTGTCCGTTTATCTGTACAAAATTAATGCATGTCTTTCATTTTCTCTCGTCACGGTGGATCATCACGGGGTCATCCCACGACAACAAGCTTGACACCAACGAGTCATACGGCCCATGAGCTCGCGACATTAAAAAACAACAACAACAACAACGAAGGTCCATTAGCTCATTCCATGAGTCATAATACAGCCCATGAGCTAGACACTATACGAAAAAAAGAAAAGGAAAAAAATAAAACAGGAGATCGACACTGCGTACATCAAAGGGATCGTATAGTTTTGGTTGAGACCTAACTTCAGGTTTTTATCTTTTTTTTTTTTTTTTTTTTTGGTGAGATAGTGAGAAACCTCTTATGAAATATGAAAGAGCATGTAATTCCATGAGGATTTCAATGTTTATTTTATAAAAATTGATTTTGAAATGGCCGAGATATCCAAAACATGCAGAGTGATCTTAAAGGACAAGTTCACCTTCATAAACATAAGGATTGAGAGAATGTAGCAATATTAGTAGAACACATCATTGAAAGTTTGAGGAAAATCGGACAATCCGTTCAAAAGTTATGAATCTTTTAAGTTTTTGTGCAGTAACCGCTGGATGAGAAGACTACTGCAGTGTATGAATAACTTAGATGTCACATGCGTACAACAATATAAGGAAAATATAAAGAGAATTTCACAAAATGTCATCTTTTGAAAAAAGTACTCATTCCATTGACTCGTTACCGACATAATATGTTATGGGTAATATTATTCCCCCTGCCTTAAGAAAGAGGCAAGTCAATTGGTCTTTTATTATGCGAAAAAAGTGAAAATATGTTGAATTTTCCTTACATTTTCTTTATCCTGTTGTACGCATATGACTCACAAGCTGTAGTAGTCTCCTCATCCAGCGGTTCTAACACAAAAATATTAAAAATTCATAACTTTTGCATCGATTGTCCAATTTTCCTCAAACTTTCACTGATGTGTTCTACTTATATTGCTGCATTTTCTCAATCCTTATGTTTATGAAGGTGAACCTGTCCTTTAATAAAGTGTGGGACCCACATTTTATTACGACCGTTTTGTTTTATTTTGTTTTTGGATGTTTCAGCTAGTCCAAACCCGATTTTCATCAAATAAACTTTGAATTCCTCGTAAAATGGTATGCTCTGTACTATTTCATAAGTGTTTTCTTCGTATCTCGAGAAAAAGTTAAAGCCCAATTTTCATCTCCACCAATTCTGTACCATCCCTTTAAGCCCCATTATAATGTCGATCTTGGGGCCCTTTTCGCTTGTATATAGTGTCAGACTCATTGGCCTTACTTGTATATATAGTGCCGGACTCATTATGGGCCTTTTATGCGTAGTGTCGATTTCACTGGCTGTCACTCTGACTCATGGTCTGTTTGACTCGTGGGTGTCGGACACGTGACGTGCACCCCGTTATCACATGTAATCAAACCAACCAACTGTAGAGTCGACAAATTGTTCGTTCTTTTTATTATATTCATTATATTCCTGTTGTGATTTTATGGTATTAATGGTATTAATCAGTTTCGCGTATCATAATGATGCAAAAAGAAAAAAAACCTACAAACTTAAATCAACAACAACACTGACATCTGGGTGACTTTCATTGTCGAATGTGACGGATTCCATACTCATCGCCAAAGAATCATGCATGAATTTTGGTGTTTTTGCCACCTTCATGTAGGCTTGTGACACCTCTGTAATCTCGGTGATCACGTGATTCTGTTCAACAGGTCAAGAAATGCGACAAGTACAATCACTTTTCGTGTTAAATGATGACAGTTCAACGAAATGGCTGATCAACTAAGTTAGTAGGTATACCCATCAGCATTGATTCGCAGATCAGCTATGGCGTATTACCTTGAAAGTATCGTGTATACTCAAAACGAGATACATAATACATACCCTTTTCACGGTTTCACAGAAAACTATTATGTAGGCCTACAAGTGCAATTCATGCAGGGCTTCGAGGATGAGGTAGACAGGTGCTACCAGACCGATCCCATCATTTTTTTTTCTCGAGCTTTCAGTAATTTTGGCCTTTGTCAAGATATCTGTGTGATACATGTATACACGTAGATATTATTTCTGACCAGGCTAAACTACCAATTTCAAATTTGGTCCACTACTGGTGGCCCTGTGTATATCAAATCTCTGCACATAGTACAAATGTAATGATAATTTGTGCTTACTTAGATATGACAACCAATAGAATAATGCATATGGCATCAGCGTGCTAAATACAATACGACAAGGAGAGGAAATAATAATCCATGACTAATCTTAAATGGTTAAGAGTTGAAATGATTACATGCCCTATACGTTACAGCACCCTTCACCTCATTTGTCTACGCTGCATATGAATGAACGGATGATACAGACAAATTCTACAGGCTCGACTTGATATAGAATGTCCTGTACAATGTATAGGTAATATTTCACGCAGAAAAATAATTTGCATGCACTAAGTATGTTATGTTAATAATAATAATTTCTGAAATCGTGCCTCCAGATTCTCCTAGTTCCACCCATGAAGTCAAAAGCATGGCGTCATTACTACATTTATCTGTAATATGCATACATAATATTTGCTCATTTGGACTGCAAGAAAAAAAAACATATATCGTATACGAAGTATAGGCTATTCCCTGTAAACCCTGTATAGGTATCTCAGATAATCCCGTAGCTCCTTGTCATTAAAAAGTAAGAGCTTGCAGAATATTCGTGCATTCAACATCAATATATGAACACAGCAAAATGATCAATGTATAGAATACAGTACATGTGTGAAGTATCTTTGATCATAGGCCCACCCCGTATACCACATTATAATGCGACCAACCACCATTGCATAATAGAAAGGATTCAAATGTTATGTACGGATTATTCAAATACAGAAATTAGACAGTGCTTCATGAACGTAATTTCTTCATTGTGAGTAATCCGTGCGACGTGTAGGCCTACAACTGCAGAATATACTGCAGAATAAGCGCTATGGTGTCAGTCGACATTACTACTTAGCCTAACTCCAAAAGAATACATCGCTCATCTTTATAAACTGCTTGTTGGCTAACATCTTACAAGTACTCATGAAAGTAATTGAATTCCCAGTTCGCGTCGCCCTTCTCCAGAGCTTCTTTCTCTACTTTAGCTTCGTTGATTCTGATCGCGGAGAAACACTTGATGAAGTCTTCTCCTAAAGCCTCACTGATCACCTCGTCGTTCCGCAATGCTTGAAGGGCGTCTTCCGTGTTGACGGGGAGTACCGGAGTTTTGGGAGGCACGTCTCTCTCGATATACGCGTTGCCGGTGCATTCGGGTGGGAGTGGCAACTTGTTGATGATGCCATCCATTCCAGCAGCAACCGTTGCCGCCAGCGCCAGATAAGGATTGCAGCCTGATGAACCCATGCGATTCTCGATGTAGGTTCCTTGCCCGCCGTTCACTTTCACCCGCATTGCGCAAGAGCGATTGCCCATTCCCCACGTAGCGTTGACCGGCCAGAACTTGAAGGGTTGAGTGCCATTGCGGCAGTTTACAGTTGGCTTCATGAGTATTTGAATGGCAGGCAAGTGGGCCAGGAGACCAGCAATCCACCACTTGGCAGTTTGCGACAGTCCTTGAGGGTCACTGGAATCATACATCAAAGGGATCCTACCTTCCACATCCCAGAGAGAATGACAGAAATGGCATGCACTGCCTACGGAATCGGGATATGGCTTGCACATGAAGGTGGCTACATAGCCATTGAGTAAAGCAATCTCCTTGACGGATGTTTTGTATGTGTGGGTGTTGTCCGCGGAACGAATACCAAAAGCAGGTTTGTAGGTTATTTCCACTTGACCAGGGTCTACTTCAGTCTCCAAAGCTTCGACGTTGATGCCAACTTTTGGAAGATTTTTGATCAGACGGTGGAAAAAGTCGTTGATTGGAGTGCCTCGGATAGTACTGTGCAAATTAACGTCACTACTAAACGGTTGTAGACTTTTCTTATCCAGCAGGTAAAACTCGAGCTCATGTGCAGAAAGCAGAGAGAGTCCAAGCGTCTTTAATTTCTCCAACTGTTTTCGCGCCACAACTCGAGGGTGAGCCATTACGTACTTGCCTTTGTACGTTGGCTCAGTTAGGATCCGTCCGGTTTTCTCCAACCACGGCAAGACCTGGAACGTGTCGTAATCGGGAAACATCTTCGCATCTGCGTAACTGGTTTCCTCGATGTAACCAGTGTCCGCGATCATCTCTCCCTGCATACCAAGAGTGAAATCTCCCAGAAACACGTTGAGTCCACCTGTCGCCTTCTCCCTGAAGTGGCAGCTACGTATGGTCTTGGACCTGGCGACTCCGTTCATGTCGGTCTGCTCAAACCGCACCGCCAGGAGCTCTTGCTTCTCGATCTCCGTCAGGATTTCCTCACAGCTCATCTTGGAGTTCATTCTGGAGTTCTCTGTGACATCTGTTGCTGTTGGAAATGCGAAGAGAAATAGGAAATGCATATTACGTCATTACGTTATATTAATATCAATATTCGAATTCGAAACATGTTTGTTTTGACTGATTTGAAAATATTGACTAACTCTCGCACACAAGCATTCAGTACTTTTATCATCTATTAATTCTGTTTGCGTATGCTTGAATGCTTGAGGATAGTAGGTCATCACAAGAGTGATCAGATAGAGATGTAGGCCTACCTATATATGTCACAATTCTACTTCTTCCTTTTTGTCCCTTCAGTACAAAAATAGCGATTGCCAGTGATTGCGATGCGCATGAAGGTTATATTTCTTAATCGGTAACACTATGAATCATTAATTGTATACTTTGTAATTGTATAACCTTTAGTTGGCTGGAAATAAAGCATAATTAATTAAATTGAAATGAAATAGATTAAAGAATGCATGCAATGGTGAAGTGTATATAGCTTGATAAAAGTGTGTGTGCTTGTATGACCATTGCTAAAATGTCTGTAAGAGATTTACTCCAAAGACATTGACAACTGGCCAGGCAAAACCGGCTGAGAAAGAATTTTATCAGTTCCTATCAATTTATCTTTCTCGAAAAAAAAGTATAGGTCCACAATATCTTTTCTGATATAACAAAGCAATAAAATTGGAAACCCTACAATTGTTGGAAGTATATACTTTTTTTATGTTTTCGTCCTCTAGCACAAAAGCTTGAAATCATTCCCATACCCGAATTGGTCCATTGGAGCGTTTCGGAGAGCAGACCGAATCGGCTACCCCACCCTTTCTGTCATGCCCAATAATTGGCGATCATTTCATTATAAGAATACTGATGTCCTCCCTCTAATGCCGATTAATTTAGGGGGAAAAAAAACAACCCTAGGACGACAGTCGTTTAGCAAAGTGTATTCATGTTACCTTATTCTGCACTTCTTTCCTCTTTTCTAATGTATCTCTTCCTCATAACTCTCCCCTCTTCCTCTCCTTTTCTTTTTAAATTCAGAATTTTTAGGTCCAGCATACAAATCTATTTCTACAAAAATTTGCAACACCTGCATGCAGATTGGACACATCGGGCAACTGTCGGGAAAATGGAGAGCTTACCTCCATGGACGCACGTGAGAAAAATGTACACAAAGCACAGACATAGGACAGATCTGTGCGTTTGAATAATGAAATACGTCATGAATCAATCACTTACCTGGTCACGAGATAAAACAAGGTGGAAACCTGCTTACTGAAGAGATGTAGCGCGCCTCACAGTGCTAGGTAATGGCAACGAAGCCGATGATTTAGTAATTCTGAAAAGAAAAATAGTAATAACACCGCCACACCTATTCGTGTTCAATGGTTGACTATGGATCATGCAGCAATACACTGAACTGATATTACACGCAGAACCATATCGCCTCGTATCTAGGCCTATATCAGTGGTACATATACATATGGAACTATAATAATATGCTTTGCTGTTAAGTATAAAAAGATCAGAGGAATATTGAAAAGGGAGAGAGAGGGAGAGAATGACGCCATAATAGAATAATAGAAAGGAGATGAATTAAAAATATCCATAGACGGCTTATTCTATTCAGTTGAAAGCCAATTTCGTATGACGACTGCAAGACCGTGAAAGCGGTGTGTTGGGGGGGGGGGGGGTGGGCTGCAGTCCCCCTCTGAAACCCCACAAACCCCACGACTCCCCAATCAATGATTCCACAGGTGACTCTTTCCGTCAAAGCGGTGTGGGGGCGCGCTGGTCTCAAAAGAAACCCATCCCAAAGGTTCCATCTTCCTGCATGACCTACCTTGACCTATGCCTTTCACACCAACAATAAGGGTTGAGTGGTGGCATCCGCTTCATGCATGCTGCTTCACAATACGCTCTAGACAGGTGACAAAGTTACTCTTCCGAAAAGGTTTATTATCCGAAGCCTCAATGTATATTGTCCGAAATAAACAGAGGTCAGTTTTTTGATAGCGTATATTCCTACATGGATGACGTTCGTTATTCCGACGCTTTGTAATTGTTTATCCGAAAATCTATAAAATAGGGTTTTTTTTTTCCAAAGGTCCATTATTTTGAAGCACACGAATTCCCTATAAATGTTCGTTAATACGAAAACTTGAAGTGCATTTAACAAACCTTCGGAATTATGATCCTTATTTTGTTTTCGGATTTACAAACCATCGCTATACATTTGGAGTTTGAACGCGATAACAGGATCACCTCATCTAATTTGTATAAGGCTGTATCATATTCTTTCTCTATTAATTCATGTGAAAAAATAAAATCCTAGAATCTTCGGAGTTCTAATAAACTTGCATTCAGGTTTAATCGTACTGCTTGACCATTGCCTTGTTATCAATTATTCCTCTCAACGTATATATAAAGAATGATTAAGTTTTCTCTTTCAGATCTTACAGTGGCGAATTCAGTGTATTAGGAGTGGTCTTGCAAAATTTAACTCCTGCTGAATGAGTGTCATATAAATTTGGTTGCCTTCCTTTTTGCTCTCATCTTTTTTTTTCTCTATACAATTTCGGATATGTCTATTTAAAGCGTCATTTCTGTCCATTTAAACAAGGGTGCAACAGATGTATTGAGCACTATTCGTGGACTTATTTCATTGCACCTGAAACCATCCATTATTATTTTCCATTTTCTTGCCTGTGTATAATGTGTTAAGATTTCCTAATTTCGTATACATAAAGAAACTGTCTATATTTTCTTTATCCTCCGATTCCAATTTTGGTTGTCCCTTTGACATAAGCTCATATTGGTGCCCAAAGGGTAGGCCATATTTGGGTTGCGCACTATACAAGATCGATATTAGGAATTTTATTCAGATTCCTTGAAGACTTGTACACGATTGATTATAACGAATTTACAGGTACATGTATGGTGTTAATTTATTTATTGTTGTGTCTAATCACTGACACATCTTTTTGTAGGCCTACAAAGCCCTAAAATTACTTTGTTGACCCTATTTGCATGGTTAACCTTGGAGTACCCAGCCCCCCCCCCCCAAGTACCAAACGAGAGCATGAGATTGAAAAGGAACAGAACCACAGTTAACAAGCAAGCACAATAACTACACCCACCACCACCACTTCCACCACCACCATCTCCACCACCACCACCACACCAACACTCGACAACATAAGAAAACAAACATCGACGACGACGACTCCTTATGCCATATGGCTGCCAGTGTGAATGCGCTCTTGCACAGTCAAGAAGGCCTGAAAATGTACAAGGTATCAATCGGCATGAAGCACACACCCTGTCCCGTCATAATCATTATTACGCATGCGATGCATGCAGGTAGCGTGGCTGCGCATGCTGGTATTTGATTGATATTGTTGATGCTGCTTGCATCAACAAGATACTTGGTTCTCTTTATAGGATAACATTATGCAAATGCCAACTACACACGCTTCCCACGAAATAGGAAGAGTGGCCCCCGAGGCGGGTGTGCTACCTATGTGCATAACACTACCCCATAGGTCCTACAACTCGCCAACCTCTCAGACGGAACCTGAAATCCAAAAAATAACTCTCCATATAAATTCTTCCCGCGTGACTGTGATAAACTCTTATAACCCCTGCCAGAAGATGACCAAAACACAGTTGATGCACTATCGCAGTCAATCGGAAGCAACTGTAATGATAATAAAAATGTTATTGTTGCTATCTTCAAACAATCTGCAAGAAGGCGAATACACCGACGCTGACTGGAATGACTTTCCCACTTCATCAAGTGAATATTGGATGTCCTTATCTAGCTTGAATGTTGTAATATTTGACTTTGTAATATACATTGACCTCATTTTTGTGTGCTAGATACATGTACTAACACCACTAGAAGCTGACAGCCATGACACCAACATTATCATGTGAAGAAACAACATATTTTGGGGGTATCTCTCTGTCAAGTTTTAGACCGGGGGCCCAGAAGATTTATTCAGCTGAAAAGGGTCACACTTTTTAATGGTCTCATCATATAAGGATGTGTCCAAGGGTCAATAAAATGAATTGCTGGCAAGTCACATCCTGTACCGTAAGCCTAGGGGCCACAAAAAGGGACCCCGAAAAATGGATTTATTCAGCCGAAGGGGGTCACGGACAAAAGTTGGTGGATATTGTTCCTTTGGGTGTACTTATCATGAAAACAGCAATGCCAGCTATTTTATCCTGTACGGGGCCCCAGACAGTAGCCCAAAAGGACCCCACAAATATGGTGCTATTCAGCTGAAAAGGGTCACGGCTAATTTCTTTTGCAATGGAAGTAGTTCCCATCAGAGATATCCAAAACACCAATGCCAGCTATTTTATCCTGTACGGGGCCCCAGACAGTAGCCCCAAAGGGCCCCACCCCCCATAGGCCTACGTACAAACACACACAAACATTGATTTTATTCAGTTGAAAAGAGTCACGGCTAATTTCTTTTGCAATGTAAGGAGTACCAGTCAGAGATATCCAAAACACCAAAGCCAGCTATTTTATCCTGCACGGGGCCCCAGACAGTAGCCCCAAAGTGCCCCACCCCCTATAAGCCCTACGTACAAACACACACACACACACACACACACACACACACACATTGACTTTATTCAGCTGATTAGAGTAACGGCTAATTTCATTTGCAATGGAAGTAGTACCCATCAGAGACATATACAAAACACCAAAGCCAGTTATTTTGTCCTGTACGGGGCCCCACACAGTGGCCCCAAAGTGCCCCCCCCCCCCCCCCCAAACACACATACTCACACAATAGTTTCATTCAGCTGAAAAGGGTCACGGCTAATTTCTTTTGCAATGGAATTAGTACCCATCAGAGAAATCCAAAATACCAAAGCCAGTTATTTTATCCTGTATGGGGCCCCAGACAGTAGCCCCAGACAGTTGCCCCAAATTGCCCCCTTACCCCCTCCCCCCCCCCACACACACATTGATTTTATTCAGCTGAAAAGGGTCGCAGCTAATTTCTTTTGCAATCGGAAGTAGTACTCATCAGAGATATCCAAAGCACTAAAGCCAGTTATTTTATCCTGTACGGGGCCCCAGACAGTAGCCCCAAAGTGCCCCCTACACACACACACACACACACACACATATTGGTTTCATTCAGCCGAAAAGGGTCACGGCTAATTTCTTTTGCAATGGAAGTAGTATCCATCGGATATCAAAATACCAAAGTCAGATATTTTATCCTGCACGGGGCCCCAGACAGTAGCTCCAAAGTGTTTTGCTTTATTCTCTTTATTGTTTGCATCTCTTCTTCTTTATATGCGCTCCTTCGTCTTCATTTTCGCGACAACGACAACGCGTCCTCCTGATCATCATCAGTTTTGCTGTTCTGGCAAACATTATCCAGTGTATCGCATAATTGCATGCATAATTGAGTCTGGGAAAGCGTAGGAACAGCGTAGCTAAAGGCCCCGTCACACTACAGCGTATAAATCAGCGAATGCCTAGCGGATGGGCAAAATTTGGCAAAGTCCAGATACGCTCGTATCCGCTCGAATTCGCAAGCAAAATGTGGTTTTCGAACGTTCGCCTGACGAATGATGAGCATATGCCGACCGTGTAACGAGCGGATAAAGTAACGAATGAAAGCGAATGCGTACAGTCCATCCAACGGATGCTGAGTGGACAAAGCGAATGAGCAGCAAATGCCCAACATATGCAGAGCGATACTGCGGCAATTACGTGACGGATCTCGGATGACGCACACTTTACCAAATCATTTTGGGCAGTGACAGTGTCAAGTAATGTTGTCTCTCTAAAAAAAGAAGAGTGAAATTGTTCACTCATGAAGGAGTAAATAACAAAAAAGAGTGAGTTTCGAGTGAAATTGGAGTGACTTTGGAGTGAAAATGTTCATTTTCATTAATTTTGGAGTGACCTCAGGGATCACTCGAAGATTTTGGAGTGATCTTCTTTTTTTAGATAGTTGTGACTGTGAAAATGGCCCCAAAAAGAAGGAAGCCGAAGTAACCACTAATACTCCTGATGTCACTCATTCAAGATTCCCCTAAAAAGTGTACTTCCTTCTGATGATCACGTGACGATGATGTTGGTAGTCCAACATCCTCCATTGCGTCTGGTGCCTCCAACTGGAGTCGAACTTTCACAATTCCCAATTTCCATTCAGAGATTCCCATTTACTACATGTTGACTTTTATAGCAGTGGTTTAGAATAATGTTCTCTTATTACTTAATGTCAGAATACGTATAATGAAATGTCATGTGGGGGGCTGTGGCATAGTGGATCCGACTCCCGAACCGAGGACCCGGGTTCGAATCCCGCCTAGTGCTTACATCCTTGGACAAGATTTTTTTACCCACGATGTCCTTCTCGACCCAGGTGTATAAATGGGTACCTGGCAACGCTGGGGTAATGATAATGGCAGGGCCCTCTGGTAGAGCAGTGACAACACTGAAGAGGCTACCCTGGGCAAATAAGACCCTTTTTTTTCTTATTATTATGATTTATCATTATTATTATTATATGTGCTATATATGAATATCTATTTTTTATCTACGTTTGATTAACGTGTGTTGCTGTGCACATTTGCTGGGCGAATTTGGATGAACGGCGGACGAATGAGAAACGAATGCAGAGCGACCAAAACTTTCAATCAGCGGATGCTAAGCGAACACAGAGCGGATTGTCATTCCGTTCGTCATCCGCTCAAGATTTTGGACATGTCCAAAATCAAAATTTTGCTCCGGCGGATCTCTGCGAATCTCTGCGAACAGCTAGCGGATACAATGAACGTCAAGCGGGTCACGAACGACGAGCAACGGATGTGAGCGTATGTCCAAATTTTCGGATCCGCTGGGCATTCGTTGGCTCGATCCGCTCTAGTGTGACGGGGGCTTAGTGAGAGCGTCGTTAAAGCGGGAAGGTCGTGCTTTGATCAAGAAAGCGGCGCAGCAGCGGGACCATGTCGTCGGTGTCTAGTTTAGACTACATTTCCCGTTCTTGTGCCGCTGTTACTACGGTCAGAAAAACCTGGAATTGTTACGCTCATCCCGCGGTATTTACACTGTCACTGCTCTCTGCCCGTTTGAGCTACGATTCAAAATAGGTCAATCTTGATGGGGAGATGAGGAAGAAATTTTGAACCAGTTCAAAATTTCTTCCCGATCTGTAAAATTGCCAGATCCAACCCCATCACGATGCTCCCGGTCCCCGTACACTTTTGCCGCTCTCTCCCAATCTGACAGATTGAATAGATCGGGATGCAGATCTTGATAGTGGAATTACATGTGGGGACACTTTAGGAGCACTCCGTGGGGCCCCGGACAGCTATATAACTGGTTTCGGTGTTTTTGATACCTCGTTGAGTACTACTTCCATTGCAAAAGAAATTATAGCAGTGATTCTTTTCACTTAGAATAAAATAATACGGGAGCACTTTCCAGCTACTGGCTGGGGGCCATTGTGTTTTACGTATCTCAGCTGTTAATTCCACTAGCTGCCAAGGAATATAGACATACATGACTCTTTTCACCTAAAAACACTTAATTCATATGGGGTGGGAATACCTTGGGGCTATACCTGTCAAGGGCCCTGCATACGGGCCAATATCGCACCTCTTTTAATCGAATTCTTTAATGTTGAATTAAATTTAGCAAAAAATTCGCCTAGATGACATGGTAGTTCAATGTCATATTAATCTCTTCATTCAAATTTATTTTGAAACATTCACATTACCTCTAACCTTATTCTAAATAACACTTTTTTCAACTGAAATCCATATATAAGACAAGTACCATTCCACTATCCGTTCATTCATAAATTCATAATGATATAGTCACGTGATTACATGCTGCGCTCGTTCATTCATATTGATCTCTGGCCATCTAATTTAACATGTTCTGCAGTCAATTAAACAGATATGTTCATGCTTGGCCTCTTTCCTTATTTTCTTTCATCGTAGTTATTGTTTTGTAAGCATCATAGCATTTCATGTTTTCGTATTCGTTTAAGAGACTTTGACACCATTTTTTAACGTGCTTTTTGAATCCAAAGAAGTAAGAAGCCACAAATTATCTGGCCGTTACGAGCGCTTTATTACGAGCGGTCGGCCAGTTCCAAGAAGTCAAGGTTATGATCCTCAAATGTTTTTTTTTTTTAATAATTCTTTCTATGTCTTTTAGAGATATACGTCTGTATCTATTGTGCTGTCATGACTATAAAAAATGAAGTTAATCTGCATTACTGGTACACGTATAGGCCTATAATGACATGTATATGAAAGAGAAGGAGCGTTACCAGTCTGGTTACAGAACAACCAAAAAATATAGAAATATGATACTTTTACTGCTTTATAACAGTAATTCATAGATGAAACGAAAACACACATAGAAAGACATGTTAAAATGATCTGAAACAAAGAAATAGCATGATTTGAATTTGAATGAAACGTTTGGAATTTGACTGTCTTTCGCGAAATTTAATGGCTGAAATACCCTTTTCGGCAAGTCAAGGCGAATTTGAATGAACGTAGGGTACCAGCCAATTTGAATACCCATTTTACGAATTCGAACCTTCTATCAAATGAACCAACAAAAGTGCGAAATTGGCTGGGAAAACCTAACTGGCTTTGATGTTTTGGGTATCTATGATGTAAACTAAGGCCTACTATTATTGTAAAAGAAAAACAACTATGACTCTTTTCAGCTAAATTATGTCATAATAATTATGTGGGGGAGGGGCACTGTATGGCTACTGTAACCTGGGCCCAGTACAAGATGAAATGACTGGTTTTCGTAATATGGTCATCTTAGTTGTGCACTATACAAAAGTATGCTTCCTTTGCAAATTTCTTGAGTGTTTTGCTACTGTAACCTATGGGACCCCGTATACAGGATAAGATGACTTGCTTTAGTGTTTGTGATATCTCTGTTCAGTAGGCCCTGATATTAACGCTACAAAAGAATTTGTAAGACCATTTTCAGCTGATTGACAGTACATGTATAATGGATGGGACACTGTGGAGCTACTGTCTGGGGCTCTGAGCAGGATAAAATAACTAGCCTTGGTGTGTTGAATATCTCTGATAGGTACATGTACTTCTTCCAGTGCAAAAGAAATTACCCGTGTTTGGGGCTATACTGTGTGGGGCCCCGTACAGGATAAAATAACTGGCTTTGGTATTTTGGATATCTCTGATGGGTACTACTCCCATTGCAAAAGAAATTAGTCGTGACCCTTTTCAGCTGAAAGAAAATAACGTGTGTGTGTGTGTGTGTGTGTGTGTGTGTGTGTGTATGTGTGTGTATGTGGAGGGGGGGGGGGCACTTTGGGGCTACTGTCTGGGGCCCCGTACAGGATAAAATAACTGGCTCTGATGGGTATACTTCCATTGCAAAAGAAATTAGCCGTGACCCATTTTGGCTGAATGAAACTAATGTGTGTGTGTGTGTGTGTGTGTGTGTGTGTGTGTGTGTGTGTGTGTGTGTGTGTGTTGGGGGGGGGGGGAGGGGTGCACTTCGGGGCTACTGTCGGGACCCCGTACAGGATAAAATAACTGGCTTTATTGTTTTGGATATCTCTGATGAGTATGCCTACTAATAGAATTGCAAAAGAAAGTAGCCATGACCCTTTTCAGCTGAATAAAATCAATGTGTGTGTGGGGGGGGGGGGAGCAATTTGGGGCTACTGACTGGGGCCCCGTGCAGGATAAAATAGCTGGCTTTGGTGTTTTGGATATCTCTGATGGGTACTACTTCCATTGCAAAAGAATAGCCGTGACTCTTTTCAGCTGAATGAAACTAATGTGTGTGTGTGTGTGTGTGGGGGGGGGGGGGGGGGGAAGAGCTCCTTTGGGGCTACTGTCCGGGGCCCCCGTACTGGATAACATAGCTGGCTTTGGTGTTCTTGGTATCTCTGATGGGTACTCCTTCCATTGCAAATGAAATTAGCCGTGACTCTTCTCAGCTGCACGAATGAAGTCAATGTTTGTGTGTGTTTGTACTATGACCTATGGGGGTGTGGCACTTTGGGGCTACTGTCTGGGGCCCCGTGCAGGATAAAGTAGCTGGTATTGGTGTTTTGGATATCTCTGATGGGAACTACTTCAATTGCAAAAGAAATTAGCCGTGACTCTTTTCAACTGAATAAAATCAATGTTTGTGTGTGTTTGTACGTAGGCCTATGGGGGGGGTGGGGCCCTTTGGGGCTACTGTCTGGGGCCCCGTACAGGATAAAATAGCTGGCATTGGTGTTTTGGATATCTCTGATGGGAACTACTTCCATTGCAAAAGAAATTAGCCGTGACCCTTTTCAGCTGAATAATACCATATTTGTGGGGCCCTTTGGGGCTACTGTCTGGGGCCCAGTACAGGACAAAATAGCTGGCATTGCTGTTTTCATGATAAGTACACCCAAAGGAACAATATCCACCAACTTTTGTCCGTGACCCCCTTCGGCTGAATAAATCCATTTTTCGGGGTCCCTTTTTGTGGCCCCAAGGCTTACGGTACAGGATGTGACTTGCCAGCAATTCATTTTATTGACCCTTGGACACATCCTTATATGATGAGACCATTAAAAAGTGTGACCCTTTTCAGCTAAATAAATCTTCTGGGCCCCCGGTCTATTTCCCCTTTAAATCTCTGTATTGTATTTAACTACTCCCTCTCTCGCTCTTCTCTGTCCGTTGTCTGTACAAATGCATGTCTTTCATTTCTCTCGTCACTGTGCAACATCACGTACGGGGTCACGACTACAAAAACAAAAAACAAAAACAAAAACGAAGGTCCATTAGCCATACAGTCCTTGACTCATAATAATAGGGGCCTACAGCCCATGAGCTATAGACACTATATGCAAAAAAAAAAGACAACAACAACAACATCATCAAACAAACAAACAAACAAAGAAAACCAGGAGACACTACCTACAATAAGGCCCATGATGTAATGTCGATCTCGTGGGCCTTTTTCGCTTGTATAATAGTGTCGGACTCATCGTGGGCCTTTTTTGCGTATTGTTGATCTCATGGGCTGTATGACTCGTGGATGTCGGACACATGACGTGCAGCCGTCATCACATGTAATCCTATCAGGTTCTAGGAACAGTACCCCCTGGAAAACCATGAAGATACCCTCCGGATAACTACCACCCGGATAATTACCCCCCAGGACAATTCCCCCCTAGGGCAACTACCCCCCGGACAACTACCCTCCAAGGGCAATTACCCTCCAAGGGCAATCACCCCCCAGGGCAATTCCCCCTTAGGAAAACTACCCCCTGGATAAACTACCCCTCGGATAACTACCCCTGGATAACTACCCCCTCGGATAACTACCCCCTGGATAACTACCACCCGGATAACTACCCCCTGGATAACTACCCCCCGGAGAACTACCCCCTGGATAACTACCCCCCGGAGAACTACCCCCTGGGTAACTACCCCCCGGAGAACTACCCCCTGGGTAACTACCCCCAGGATAACTACCCCCCGGATAACTACCCCCCGGATAACTACCCCCCGGATAATTACCCCTCGGATAATTACCCCCCGGATAATTACCCCCCGGATAATCACCCCCCCCCGGATAATTACCCTCCGGATAACTACCCCCCCCCCCCCGATAATTACCACCAGGATAATTATCCCCAGGTTAATTACCCCCTCCTCCGATAACTAGACCCCAGATAACTTCCACCCGATAACTACACCCTCCGATAACTTCCCGAGGATGATTACCCCGGATAAGCAAGCCTACAACTCCCCCTCCCCTATAACTATCAAGACGAAAATTACCCCAGGACAGTGCACCACGCCAATTACCCCCTGGGTAACTACCTCCCGGGTCATTGCCCCCCCCCCCATCTTACCTTTAATAAAAAGAATATCATT